>JANBTP010000003.1:0-88350 GCA_027578735.1 Coemansia sp. RSA 1287 | reverse complement strand
CAACTACAAAGCAGCGGCACACTGTCTAGGCAAGCATCACACCAACTGGTCAAGTAGCACACTGTCTGGTCAAGCGGCGCTCAGCAAGCAGTGGGCAATGGGCGGTGTTGGCGAGCGGGTAGTATTTTTGTAAATTTTAGAATTTATTTTTCAATACAAAAATTCTTCTGAAATCCAAACCCCAACCCGAAATACACTATTGACTAACAAAAATAGAACCACGCCATTTGGAAATGATATATGCTAGACTCGCAGCATGGTATGCATGCCGGCATGAGTATCTGACTGGATGGCCGTCTGGATCTTGAAACAGCTTCAGACAGGCCGATCGCATGCAAAACGTGCAGAACCAGTTTTTGAGCCGCCATAGTGAGTGTAGTGGAAGAAGCTGCTGCCTTTGCACGCGCGCGTAGATCCTAAAAATTATTTCATGGAATCAGTCAGTCTTACCCGGTCTGCAGGTCCTCTTTTATTTCCTGATTTTGCACTACCAATATATTATGAATATTTATACAGTTATTATTGCGCTGGGCGCAACTACAATGGTCTCCGGTGCCGCCACCAGCACAAACGCAGAGGGATGTCCGACTGAGCCGACGCCCATCACGTGTGACGACGGTCAAAAGTCCAACTACATTCCACAGACCAGCACACAGTGCGCACACTATTCGTGTCCCGCAGCTCAGGCGGACAATAGCGATGCAAACAGCGGCAGCTCCAAAGCCAAGTCAGTTGTGTTGCCTGCAGTGCTGGGCACACTCATTCCCCTGGTAGCCATCGGCGTGGGAGTGTATCTGATACTGCACTACCGGCGCCGGAGCCGGCGGGCGGCAGAGGCGAAGCACCAAGACGCAAAGTACATGGCGAGCTATAACAACCTGGACGAAGGGTCTGTGCGCTCGCCCGATGTGTTCTCCTCAACGTACAGTGCGACAAAATGGCGCGACTCTGTATTTAACGACGGGTCTCGAGCGTCGATTCCAATCATTTACGCCGAAGACAGTCGCGAGACCAAGTTATATGGCGCTGAAGAGAGTGCAGCGTATCGCGAGACACGACTATATAACACGAGTGAGGCGCCCAAGGCAACGATTGTGCCGCAGGTTCCGCAGATGCCGCAGATGGTTGTGCTGGGCGCAAGTGGCCCGCCGAGCCTGGCCATTGACACAGTTGGGCTGCGTGCGACGGCCAATGATACGTTGTCTCCCGAGACACCCGACTCACCGGGCATCACGCAGTTGTCGTCGCCTGTCACGACGCAGCTGCCACGGATAGTACAGGTCGGCAAGCCGCAGATTATTCGCACGCTGGCAGAGGACCAGCCAGCGCCTGGGTCGCCGCTGCGTGTGGCCGACAACGGCTGGGGCAGCGACGCCGACAGCGACATCGGCGACTCGTTTGCAAAGGACGTGATGCAGGCCATTGACAAATCAACCTAAACTTGTACATATTTGACATCTACCACTAAAAATGGCTCCTATTTTTTGACGTTTCTCACATGAACAATCATCTCTAGACATCTTTTTTCTTCTCATATTTATTCTTCAATAATGGTAGCACTCAGCAACTGTAGCAACCCCGTCCAGTGCGATGTGGGCCAGATACCAGTGCTCACCGAGTCGGGCACAACGTGCAAGTGGAAGTGCCAGCACGACCCGTTGTACAAGAAACCGGCCAACAACAAGTGGCCGATAATCGGCGGCTCCTTGGGCGCCATGATGGTTGTGCTGGCAGCGTTAGTCTCACTTTTGCTCTTCGTTTATTGCCGCAAACGCCGTCGCGAGCGGGCAGCGTATTTGCGCGACACTGAAGATTTGGCCAGCGAGCTCTCCGACACGCCGCTGCTAAAGTCCACGTATCTGGCACCTGCCAGCGTGCCAAAATGGCGGGGCACAGATGACATGTCGTTTATTGTCCTGGCCCCGAATCCTGGGGATGCAGGGACCGAGCTAAGCATGGACATTGTCGATCGTCCGCCCGAAAGCGACCCAACACTGGCCGTATCCGACGGCGCACCGCCGTACCGCCAAGAAAAAACCGCATCAGCGTACCCGATGCTAACGCGGTACTCGCACCCGGCAGACCTGGCAACGTCGATGAGTATACTGGCCAATAACGGAGTGCTGAGTTACGAGGCTGCCAAGAAATCAGGCAACGCAGCGCTTGCAGCAGCGCGCAACAGCGTACGAGGGTCGCCAGTCTCTGGGACATTCGACCCGTTCCGTACAATTCCAGGATCTAATATTTAAGTTTAATCGATGCCAATTGTGTATTAAAAAGGTTCTGTATTTCCTCGTACTAAAATGGGGGGTGGGCCGGGCGCGGGCGGCCAGCAAATGGCGTGGAATGAGAGCTCGCATTGGTATGGACAGAGTTCCGGTCAATAAAAGACGAAGCGGCAGTTGAGCGCACACGTGGTGGCAATGACGGCAGCCGGCGATAGTCGGACGGTGACGAGGCATGCTGCGAACCAAATTCAGCTTGTTGCGAGCTAAACTCAGCCTGCTGTAGATTATACGTCGATGACGGCGGCTGTGGAATGCTGCCTGCAGCCTGTTGCGCACTGTACGATGCCGGCGGCGGCCACACAAAGGCACGCGGAAGTTGATGATGTCCAGAGCTGGTTTGTGGACGCGTAATATGCCGTGTATCAAACTGCGAGAGCATTGACATTTGATCGAGATGCCGAGCCATGTCGTCATCATCGGCAAAAAACGGGCTCGTCAGCGGCTGCGAAAAGTGCTCGTCCTCGCTCAGCTCGCGCGCAATGTCCATCAAAATGGTGTCGGGCTTTGACATCGCCGTAGCCACCGGCGGTGTGCCATATACGCCGCGCCGCCGCGACAGACTGGACAGAGAATCAGCACTGCTAAGCGGCACCTGCACATTATCGGGCGACCGCGCCTCCCACGTGGTCTTGGCATCAAGCAGCCGATCGCCAGCCGGGATCAGCAAATTAAGTCCAGTGCCGCGCGACGACCCGCCGTCAGTCGTAGAAGCCAACGTGTCTGCCAGCGACTGTTGCAGCGTGTGTGTCGAGTGCGGCGGCGTCGAGCCTGCGCCATTTAGTGCTGCGTCAAACTCGAGTTTCAGGTCGCTGGGAATGTCCAGCCCGTCGCAGTGGCCAGGGAGATCGAGCTGGAGCGAAAACTCGGATGCCGTGTCGTCGTGTACCGTGCTACGCACTTGGGCTACAGAGTTGGAAACTATTGAGCTGGACACTGCCGAATTAGACACCAAGGAACTAGACGCACTGGCAGTGAGTGTGCGAGCCTTGAGCCCCGACGGCAGCGTACCCAGTGATGCTACCGACACAACTGACATGGAACGGCGTTTCCCAAACGATGCGCTACGGCCAAGGAAGTCGGCCGATGGCACATCGCGTGCACGTTGTATATGACTCGTAGGTGACGTCGGCGACGACCCTGCGCTGGTACGCGACCTTGTACGCACATCGGCGAGCTCAGCGCCAAATTCAGACGAGAACTGCGGTATCTCGTCAATGGTGTGTGCAGGGAGGCGTGTGGTGGTGCGGACAGTCAAATCGCGTGCCGACATGTCCGAGCCCTTGCGCTTGTTGCTCGGCGGATGCGCAGCAACCAGATCCAGCGTAGCAGAACGAGCTGGCACGCGCGACGGCGTAGACTGCGGCGAGTCCTTGGACGTGTTTGCGCGGCGAGTAGACGCCATTGTCGAGCTCTTGGTCTTGAGCTTGTAGCGGCCCAGCACTGTTAGCGGTGTCGAGATGGTCGAGTGGTTGTACGGCGTGCCAGCCGGTCCCACTGTTTCGGCTGGCACAGCGTTAGCGTAAGCCGAAGCAAACAAGTTGGATGCGTCGCCAGAATCGCGTGGATCAGGAGACGATCGCGATTTGCCGGACGAAAACAAGTGCTTGGCACGCGAAAACAGCTTGCGCGGTGCTGCCGTTACAGCTTCAGTTTTGACAGCTGACGAGCTTCCGAGTGCGTTCTGGCCAAACAGCGATGCCAGGATACTGCGGTTATAGCATTGCTGTACACGGCGATGCTCGGGATATGCTAGCAGAACGTATTGGTACATTGTAATCGCCTGCTCGACCATGCGACACAGCGCCGGCCAACTGTCGGCAATCTCGCGCTCCTCGACCAGCTCAGCATACGAGTCCAGCGCTGCTGGCGCCGCGTCCAGTGGCAACATTGTCGACGTAACGTGGAAGTAGTCGTCGTCAAAGCCAATGATACGGCACGCCTGTAGTGGATAGTTGGCCATGTCGCAGGCAGTGCCACCGCTTGGCGAGCCAGCGTGCTGGTAGTCCCACACCACCGTCATATCGGCGTGCAGCGCACTGGGGCAGCTCGGTCGCGACTTTATATAGTCGGCAGCGTCCCAAATTCGCACTGTCCACGACTGCCCGCCTACATCGACACGGTCCAGTTCTGGGTGTCCTATCACCACTGTGGTTGCTGGTGCAGTTACTTCGCTGTTGGTGCCAGACCGGGTCTTGCGATGTCCAAGTGCGCCTGCACTGCTGCCGTGTCGGCTCAGACTGCCAGACTCTGGCTCAAAGCACCGTGCTACCGTCCGCTCCCATGCTGTATTGAGGAACTCAAATAGCACATCACGTGTCTGCGCATGGTCAACCTCAAACTCATGCAGGGACTGTGGGTACCAGTACCCTGGATCACCATACGACTCGTATGTGGCTTCGTTCGGATACAGGATATTCGCAAACTCTCGGTGCAGCTGCTCAGGCGACACCACCGCAGCTGGCGACGATGTTGCCGAGTCCAGCGACACAATCGACGATCCTGACGTAACTGTGCGCTTGCGGCGCGTCGAGCTCGAATCGGTGGCCGACGGCTGCGCAGTTTCGTCACCAGCAGGCACACGATGTACGTAGAACGCGCGTGAACTCTGGCTGAGTGTCTTCTCCAGCACACTGACACGCCCAATGTCCACCCACCCAGAAAACCGCCCCCACTTCTTGCGCGCACTGGGCCCGCCTGTCGTCGTCGACAGGAATGCTGTAGCCGATGGCGAGTTGGAGCTACATGTGCATGCGCCTGGAACTGGCTCACCGACTCCGTGTGCCGGACACGGACTGGAGGCCGATGCACGTCCTGTCACACGAATACCGCCGTGCCCGCGCGGCGGCCAGAACCGCTCGACCATCATGAGCAAATCCGAGAACACCAGCAGACACACAGGTTTCTTGGGCGCGCCTGTGGCTAGATCAATCTCTGACACATCTACCGCGCCCACAAACTCTCGCGATGCGCTGATTAGGTTAGGTGGGCAGCCCTCAACAGTTGTGTGAATGCGATGCAGCTCAGCTACGCTTTCAGCAACTTGGTTGTCGGCCAGCTGCCCAATCTCATTGACGCGCTCCATTGCTAGCTGGATTCGTGGCACATCAGCGTCGTCGTCCGGCACCGTCTTGAGCAGGTCTGTCAGCAGCAGCGTGTACCGTGGAATGCGCTGCACTGGCATAATCAACAGATCGCTAATGCCCAGCTTGCGGCACTCTTCGCGCTCACGCGCCTTTTGCAGAAACGCTGCATACAGCGGGTTTTTGCCCTCCAACTCTCGCGATGACGTCAGTGCGTGCTGGTATCCATTGATGTACCGCTTGTACACGTGGAAGTCGACAAAGTGGTCGCGGCACAGCGACCCTATTGTCTCTTTGGGGTCCATTTCGCCCTGCTGCCACGCTTCCAAATCACCCAGGAATCGCTCATTGACCTCGGCCACACGCTCAATGTTGCCAAAGATCACGTGTGCGTCATATGCTGGGATCAGAGAGTTGTTTGCTGACCGCGCGGCCGACCGCAGTGGCACCGCGTAAAAGTCGATAAGCGCCCGCAACTTTTCGACGTAGCTACGCTCGGTGGCTATCAGCTCCTGCACTACGTTGTTGCGTTTGGCTTCTTGCTCCTCGCGCGTCTTTTTGCGTTTAGTAGGCTTTTGCTCGGTCTTTGATGCTGTCTTGGCCTTTTGAGGCGAGTCTACGTCTGGCCGCGGTGACTCTGCCGTGTTGGGCTCGCCACGCATGCGCGCACTAACGCGCTCAAGGGTGCGCAGGAACCTCCGGTGCGGTGCTGTTGCGTCTGTGAGTTGGGAATGGCCCTGCGCACCGACCACCACAAAGTCAATTCGCAGTCGCCGCCGATACAGCCGTGGCTCTAGGTTGCGCAACAGCGGCTTCAGGTGGTCGTCACGAATCTCTGTTAGGCTTTCGGTCGCCACCGCCAGATCGCGATTTGTGCGCTCGCTGGCCAAAAACTCATGTATTTCGTCCAGTGACGATTCTGGCATGGGCGGTGATGCTGATACTGATAATGTCGCCGTTGTTGATTGGAACAGACCTTCCATAAACTCGCTGATCTCTGCTCTGCGCAGCTCAATCGACCGCTTTGTGCCGGACCGCTGCAAGCCACGCTTTTGCCGCTGTGTCTTGTCTGTCGTGCTGACTACCCGCGCCGCATTTTCCTCAGACAGTCGCTGGTTGCGCAGTGCTGTGAGCAGGTACCCGCACCGCTCGTCGTCGGCCTGTTGAAAGTACAACCGCATCGCATGATACAACAGTATCTTTTGCGGCGTAGGGCTGGACAGCCGGTCCAAGTCGGTCCCAAATATCGGTTCATCAATAACCATCGTCGGCACATACACCACGCCGAATTTGAAGGGCGTGCGCACCAGCGCCTTGTAGCACTCGTGCGACTCACGCGTGCTTATTGAAATGCAAATTGGCCCAATCGACGACTCGTACCCAAAAAAGTTTGTATGCGGTTTGGGCACCAGCGCGTTTAGCCAAAACTCTGAGACATATTGTCCGTCATTTTCGTTTTCGTTTGGAATTTCGAATGCACAGAGCGCCGCCGACTCTGCCGAGCGCGGCGGCGACTGTTGGCTGTCGCTGTTCATCCTCGACCCGATGCGCAGCGACGTGCGCTTCTGTTCGCTTAGTGTGGCACGCCTAGTCAGTGACGGCAGCAGCGCGGTGCCGACAAACTGTTTGTGTGGTTCGTTATGCTCAAGCAGGCTCGGAAACTCTTCCTGGCCAGACCTTTTCTACAGGCACTGTTTGCATTAGTGGTGTGTTTGGCATGCGCGTGATTGGCCAAGGCCGCTATTTACCATTTTCTCGGAATAAAAAGTAAACACGCAAAAGGGGGAAAGAGATTCCGTTGTACTTACCAGGTGACTTGAATTCGCTTTTGCTGGAACTGGGGGACGTGGGGAATAAGGAACGTACAGGTTCAAAATTATGCATTCCTTTTCGCACCCAGCCAATGCTCGGTTCCTTGCTTTGATTTGATCGGTCTGCCCTTTGGGGTTTTCATTGAATCACATGCAACGCGGCTCCGTTTATGAACAGCTCTTATGATGCACCGCCGATGCGGACAAGCTGCAAAGGAGATGAAAAATTTTCCTGTCTTCTTTATTCCCATCCCTCTATTATTTCCTCCTCTTTGTACACTGCAATGAGCTCTCAGCTTCCAGCAGGCGACGTCGCGCGGCTCGCGGAGATTTTTGACCTGTACGCGGACACTGTGTCAGACGGCGCAAAGTGCATGTCGCCGGCGGCCTTTGCCCGAGCCACGTCACCACCAGTTCTTGACACTAGCGCGTTCTTTGCCGTTGCCGACACAGAGGCCCGTGGCGTGCTCACAAAGGACGACTTTATTCGGTTTCAGACGCTGCTCCGCGACGCCGACGCCGCAGCCAAGCTGTCGTTTAGTGCCGCCGAGCCCGAGACTGCGTCACTGCGCGCGCTGGTGAGTGCCGACCCTGCTGCATCGAGCTATCTAAAGGACAGGCCGAAAATCAGTTATGCAGAATTTGCCCAGCTTATTGACGCCTCACGCGCTGCCCGCATCCGCCATGCGTTTGTCGCAGCTGACCCGCAGGGCTCAGGGACCATCCACATTGACCAGCTGCTGGTAATCGCTCGCCAGTTTGTGCCGCTTGAGCCCACCAGTCCGATTTCCCAGCGCTTAGCTCTGCTCAGTGAGTCACCTGACAGCCAGCGCATCGGCTATCCGACGTTTCTGGCTCTTATCAGTCTGCTATCTGATCCCAGCAGAATTCGGCAATCCGCACCGGCTACTTCATTAAGTCCGCTCGAAACTGATGTCCTCAACACGCTGGCTTCGGGCGAGCGCGGTGCCGAGTCGGCCACGCCAGAGAGTATCAGCAATATTATCGACACCTGTTACAGCGCGCTCCAGCCTGTTCCGCAAGCCGAGCACAAGCCCAAGCCCCGCACGGGCTTAATGGAGGTGATGTTCCAGGCATACAACTTTGCCATTGGTGCTGTTGCTGGCGGAATTGGAGCCGCAGTCGTGTATCCGATTGACTTGGTCAAAACCCGCATGCAGAACCAGCGCGCTGCCGTAGTTGGTGAAATGCTATACAAGAATAGCATTGACTGTTTCCGCAAGGTCATTCGCAATGAGGGCATCTTGGGCTTGTATCGCGGTCTGGGGCCGCAGCTTGTTGGTGTTGCACCAGAGAAAGCGATTAAGCTCACTGTTAATGACTTTGTTCGCTCGCGCTTTACCAACAAGCAGACGGGCGAAATTGCAGTGGCCGGCGAGATGCTGGCTGGCGCTATGGCCGGTGCCTCGCAGGTCGTGTTCACCAACCCACTCGAGATTGTCAAGATCCGGCTGCAAATCCAAGGCGAGATGCTCAAAGAGGCTGTCGGTTCTACCAAAGCCATCTCGCGCAGCGGCGCCATTACGATCATTAAAGAGCTTGGTTTGGTCGGACTCTACAAGGGCGCATCTGCATGTCTGCTGCGCGACGTTCCGTTTTCTGCCATTTACTTTACCTGCTACTCGCACCTCAAAAAGGATGTGTTCCGCGAGGGCGAGCGCCAACTCGGCATGCTTGATCTTTTGCTTGCTGGTGCAATTGCTGGCATGCCGGCTGCATATCTCACTACTCCCGCAGACGTCATTAAGACGCGGTTGCAAGTTGTTGCCAAGCAAGGCGAAACCGTGTATACTGGTCTTACCGATGCTGCGCGCAAAATTTACAAGGAAGAGGGATTCAAGGCGTTTTTCAAAGGCGGACCAGCCCGTATCTTTAGATCTTCGCCTCAGTTTGGCGCGACGCTTATGTGCTACGAACTATTCCACCGCATGGTCCCGTTCCCTGGTGAGTCTCACGAACTTCCTCAAGAACGGGCTGCTCATCAATCCCGCGAGCTCTCTTCGCAGACAGCTCTCTTCCATGCCGGCAATGCTCTTCGGTTGCTTCATGACTCTGGATACAAGTTTGGAGCTTTCGTGCCCTCATCCAAATAGATTTTTACCGTTGTTAGAATATTTGTTCTCAGTATATGTCACTATTAGTAAGTTTGAACTGTAATAGAAGTTGTATTAACTGCTCGTTAATTATCAACAAACACTGCTAAATAAAACACAATATAGGCCTTTACTTTGTATACATTTTATAGAAAATATTTTTAAGATGTTTTGGCCTTGTAGCTCAGTGGTCTAGAGCGCTCGTTTCCGATGCGAGAAGTCCCAGGTTCGATCCCTGGCCAGGTCGACAACTTTTTTTGCTTGTATGTTTACTTTTGCACTTGTTGATTAGTTATTGAATCTTTTGCTGGCGTGATGCATGAATGATCATTTTTGGCTTAATAATTGTTGTTCGCGTGTCTTGATCAACCGCTTTTTGAAAACCTACTTCCGCAATAAAATGCAAACTATCCCGGTTTTTCTTTGCTTTTGTGAGCACTTCAGACAGAGAGACTGCATCGCTATGAAGAGCGAAACGCAGCTGAACACACCATTGCTGTTCAATGTTTTAACGAGCAAGCTGTCTTTTGGCGCGGTGCCAAAGACTTCACCTCTGCCGAAACCAAAGAAAATCCACCATTTTCCGCACTTTACTCAAGACTATCTTTTCAATGATTGTTTTGCGACAGCCTTAGCACAAGATTTCGCCTTTTACTGCTAATAATGCAATGTCTTTGTCCATAAAAGAGTGCGAAACTAGAAAAGAATTCGCTTCTTTGCAGTATCCACTATATTTTTTTACAAGTGTGGGAAGATTTGTAGCAAAAGAAAAACCAGAGGAGCGACATGGGGCAAGCTAGAATGAGATGACTGCACAGCTAGCGGGAGTGCTGTTTTTTTTGGCGATCCAGCCGTTGAACACTTTTTGGCGTACTATAAAAAAGATGACGGATGCCACTGCCCTTCATTCATTTTGTTATTTACCATCAAATTCCTCCATCATATTTCGCACCGTTTTTCTTAAGTAATTATAAAACTAATACTTATACAAAAATGGTCAAAGCTAAGCCTAAACCAAAACCAAAACCAAAGCCATTAGGTATTAAAAGATAATGCCTGATTAAAGTGTAGCAGCACCTCTACTACGCCTAATTATTATTTAAGGTGTTGCCCAACATACCCAGTATAACAACTTTGGTGACCAAATACCATACGCAGATGTGGTTGAAACATGTCAGCTGTAGTAAACATCTACTTATATAAATTTACTGGTTATTGGTTTGAAATTTTATTATATACAATTGATTATCAAATAAATACCTGCTTTTTAATCAAAATTGGGTTGTGTTTATCTGTCTGTCTTCAATTTATATATTCAAAGTTTAAACATATACTTGCTCGGCATGGCTAGCTAAATGTAAATTAGTATTGTTGCAGAATTGCCAAGCAAATTACAGCACCCGCGAAGCTGCCTCTGCTGCTGTTAACCCAGAACAGGTGGAAGACGCACAATTTCACTCATCAGATGATACTACATTAATGCATTTAATTGAGCATCCATAATTTCCCGAATGTTTATATGTAACATGGGCTGATATCATGGTGAATCTGTTTTTTATTCTTTGACTTGCGCTTGCTCCATGACACATTCGGCATATAAAAGAGTAGTTAATAGCTGAGTTTAGCCTTTTCTATTATATTCTCTACTAAGAACTATATTATATTCAATTGTTTTTGTACAGTATCCTTGTGTGTCTCTTTAAACACCACATATCTGCATGTTTTTGCAACAATTGATAGAGTGAGGATGCTAAGGTTGCTGCCAGTGTGCCGGTCTACGCTTACCTCTTGAGTACTCGTAGACAATGCCCTTACTGAAATACATCCCGTTCGCTGCGCTGATGCTCGCATGGCCATGGTCACAGACATGCTTGCAAGCCTTTTAGATACTGCTCTAAATGACATGATTAGTTATTGTATTCAAGTAAAGTAAAGTAAAGTAGAGACAAGGAACGGTTTCGCAAAAGCAATCGCACCTTTCGATTTTCCCACGCTTTTATTAGGAGATCGCTTTTAGACAATTATAGCAATGTACGCGAGCAAACCATTTTCATGAAAAATAGTCCAACTGCCGTTCGTCTGCACTCGTTGTGGCCTGTATATTTCTCCAACTATCCATTATATTGAATATTGATTCAAGCACGTTGGTCATACGTCATATGCAATATATTAACAAGGCAAACGCGTGAATATTTATTGTTGCGTTCAAATGATTATACTTATGAAATTGTTATTACTAAAGATTTGAAGAAAAGTGAAGAAAAGCTAGTGAAGTGGGTCCGAGTTGCGGCGATAGCCCATAACTCTGCCCGTTCTCATATCAATCACCATATATTGCGAGCGGGCGCCGCGGGCCAAAGCAGGATCCACATGTAGCTTCGCATGGCGGCGCTTATTGCTGAGAACAGAGAATCTCTTAAAGCAACCCGGGTGCTCGCATTTGTAGGGCTTTTCGCCGGTGTGGCTCCGCATGTGTGTGGTTAACGAGGACGGTCTTAAAAACTCTCTTGAGCACACACGGCACACACTCTGCGCGCGCCCAGTCTCCGAGTTTTGGCGCTGCGTTACTTGCGCTGCCGCTGGCGCATCGGTGGGCCCTGGGAATGGGAATAGCGGCAAACCCCCATCTGCCACAATAAGCTCCTGCACGGCTGGAACGTGGATGCCCAGGCCTTCCAGCGTAGCCGCGGGCGGTATCGGCGGCATCGGTGGCATCGGCGGAATTGGCGGCATCGGCAGTATCGGCAGCAGGTTTTGCTGTAGGCGTGATTGCTGGAGCTCGCCCGCCGCTTCAATCAAAAAGTTGTCCCACATTGCGCCATTACCCGGCTCAAAGTTGACTGTCGGAAGCGCCTGGCCAAAACTGTCGTTAAAGAAGTTTGCTGTATCGTTCATAGAGTTCATTACTTTACCTATAATTATTATTCAAATCTTAATATCCAAGTACATATTTAAATGCTTGCAATTCAGTTGCATTTTTAAATGCACTTACCGTTTTTGTCAGAAGATAAAGTGTTAAAAGAACTGCGTATACCGAGATAATCTATAGAATGGATGTGCCAAACGGATTGGTTTATATACGTAGCCAGGAATTTGCAAAAAATGGCATTCATTTGGTGTAGCGGCTTGTAACATATTTTGTAACGCTGCCTGGATGCAAGTAAATCGATGACACAGGCGTTGGTGAGAAAGGGGCAATGATAATTAACCGAAATTCGTAAGGAGGGATTTGTCTTTTGCTGGAGACAATGCACTTTGTGGATCTGCAACTAAAAAGAGCGAAATACTGTATGAAAGCGGTGTGTATGTCATGAGCGCAAAGAAACCCGGGCTCTTGAACAAAAGCCGTATTTTGCACCGGTTACTTTTTGTCAGTTTGCCAGCAAGCTGTGAACTCTGTTATGTTTGTACTGTTAGTGAAATCAAGCGGTTGTATGTGTGTATAATACATACAGTCAAGATCAAAAGTGTATAAGCGCCAGAGCATGTTTAGAATTTTTAGGGCAATGGGCGCTGTGCTGGAAAAGGGGGGTGTCGCCTGGACCCTGGGTGAGCCCCAGCCATGCAAACCATCCCGGCCATGTGGACTCGAGTTTTTGTAAACGTGATTCCTGCATCCGAACGCAAGGAAATAATTGTGTTTTGGCCACTGCATTTCCTCGCCAAAAGTTATTTTCAAGCAGTTGTAATGTGGCCGATTCGTTTGTTCCTTTGTGCTGATCACCTGTGTTGTGGGCCAAACTCGTACCCAGGCTTGGTCGTCACCAAAAATCTGCTTTGCACTCTCTAAAAATAGAAAACATTGGCTGCCGAAAAGCAACATTGTTCCAAAATGTGCGGGAGGGGGCAAAAGCCAGGACGCCCTGGCTGTGCTTTGCAAAACGCACTGAGAATGTCGGAATGCACAATGCTATGCGCGCAGCGCCACCCCCATGTTGCACCAGCAATGTAAGCCCATGACACACACAGCTAATCTGAAACCCACGCACACGCGGTATGCACCATATAAAACTGTGTGTAGTGCAAAGTAACACCTTGTAATAGAAAAAAACACTTTTTTCGTGTCTGGCAGAGGTATAACTTGCCTAGCTGTCTTATATTTGGATCCGAGTACGCTGGTTGCTGTCGGCAACAATGTTGATCAGCACCATGAGGCCGAAGATTGTCTTTGCTTGTTTAATGGTATTTGTGCTCTGCCTGGTTGACACATTGCCGGCCAAATAATACAAGTTTTTTTGACGGCAGCGCAGCGGCAACCTGCCAGTGTCGCTATCTGTAACATCTAATTCCTCCAAAGGCATTTGATTAGAGCAAACGCTAATATAATTATAATTTCAAGTGTTAATTAACGCAAAAGGGCTCTCGTGCACGTGGTATTTTCTTTAGAGCTGTTCTTTAAAATTCCATGTACGCAGCTGTAACTCAACGACTTTCTTTATTACCGAACTGCGTATTCATCCTTATATTCAATTGTTATTATGTATTAATACATACATTGTTATACAGCTTGTTGTAATGTTACCAATAGTAGGCATAGGCAAAGCATTTTGATATATTTGGTTTAAAGGGTTTGTCAAAGAATGTATATTGCAGATTTACTTAATATGTTATATGCATTACGTAACCAAGTGTCACCATGCGAGTCATGCGTATCTAACAATATCGGCAGAATTGACAATCGAATCGTTCGCATGCATAACCAGTTACTGTGGCTGCTGTTGTTCCCAGGGTTTGGGCGGTGCACATGCTGTGGATTTGCTTGGTTGTTCCTGATTAAGCTGGTCAGGAATATCACGGATTCCTGGTATTTCCTCGCCACTGGCAATCATCTGCACGACTTGAGCAAACGATGGCGAATACGTCGTACAGGCTGGTCCGACATCCTTGGTCTTTAACTGCTCATCCAGTGGCGCATGTGTGTCCACGTGTGTGGCTTTCCAGCGTTGATAGGCTTTGTGATCAATTGGCGCTTTTGATCTAGAGTAATAGAATATTTTGGCTTGGAGAAGCTGCGCTGAATCGCTTGAGCCAGCTAGTTTTTGTAAACCAGCCTGAAAATCCTGGTCGTGGTCGAAATCATAGGCATCAAATGCCTGAAGCGCTGCTTTGTCGGACTCCATACGATGTATTAAAAATGATTGCTCGATTTACAGAAAATGCATCTCGATCATCAGCAATTCTACCAATTGTTATTGAAGATTTATGCAGCTACAAATTATAGGATTCTATTTTTAATAAAGTATAAAAAGTTGACGGTGCTGTAGCCTATTACACGTTTATAACTGAGCTCAGCAAATGTTGTTAGAAGAATAACTAATCAGCAAGTGCAAAAGTAAACATACAACAAGCAAAAAATAGTCGACCTGGCCAGGGATCGAACCTGGGACTTCTCGCATCGGAAACGAGCGCTCTAGACCACTGAGCTACAAGGCCAAAACATCTTAAAAATATTTCCTATAGAAAGTATACAAAGAAAAGGCCAATAATGTTATTTGTATTAGCATTATTCTGTACGTAACGTATAATATTTCTAAATTTGAGTAGCATCAGCTCGGTAGTCAGCTACAGCATACACTACTTGCTTTATCTTGCATTTTTAATTAAAGCAAATTAACAACCAATACGCTTTATATTCAATAAACAAAGAGCTTAAAATTGAAAAAGCACAAGAAACTTAGTCGTTGGCGATGGTGACCTCGACCTCGACTCCGGGCTCGATAGCGATCGAAGTGATCTGCTTAACGATCTCGGAAGGCGAGTACAAGTCAACCAGGCGCTTGTGGATCTTCATCTCGAAGCGGTCCCAGGTCTTGGAACCCTCACCGTTAGGGGTCTTACGAGTGGTGATAGCAAGGTGCTTGGTCGGCATGCGGACGGGGCCCTTCACACGCAGCTGCTTGTCCTTGGCGCGGAGGATAAGGTCCGAGCACACCTTCTCGAGGTTCTTCACATTGCGCGAGGTCAGCGTAATGCGGATACGGTGAATCTGGGTCTCGGCGGACTCCTGGTAACCGGCCTTCTTAGCGACTTGAGACATGGTGGAGAAAGATTATAGCTCAGCGGTGACCAAGAATATACTTTTTCAAAAAAGGTGAGAGAAAGAGAAAGAGCAAGTGTAGGAGGGGCGGAAGCAGCTCTGTTTGATAAAAATATTTCTGATTACAACGGTTGATTAGCTAGAATCACGCCCTACAGTGTGTCACGTGGATGGTAGGCGGAAGACCATGGTGGTGACGTTGTCCGTCGAGTCGTTAGTCAGCGCATAATCGAGCAGCATCTGGCTGGCAAGGCCCGGCTCGGTCTCGCCGCGAACCAGATCGACGGCTTTCTGGTCCGTGCACACGTCCCACAAGCCGTCGCAGGCCAGAATAATCAAATCGTCATTGTCATCGAGTCGCGTCTCCGTCGTATACGGATTTCCAATAACAAACTGCTTCAAGTCCGCATCGCCCAGAGCGCGAGTGACCGCCAAAACACCATTGACGCGGCCATTAAACACATATCCACCGGCCTCCGAAATGCGCTCAATCTCATGCGCGTCATCGCCCTTGTGGTCGTACGTCAGCCGCTTGGCACATCCATTGCGGCTTAGCACAGCTCGCGTATCACCAACGTTTGCGCAGTACAGGGTGCGCTGTTTGCTGCCATCTTCGGCCTCTTTAATTTCAAGGAACACCGCCACCGCTGTGCACCCCGAATGAGTCTTTACGTCCGCAGCCAGCTTGCGGTCGGCCTCCACAAACGTGCGATTGAACAGCTCGGGCACCGACTCGTCTGGATGCTTTGATTTAACGTCCAAAAATATATGAGCCAGATGTTCTCCACACCATTGCGCAGCCTGGCGCCCTGCATGGCCGTCGAATATAGCCATAAACAGCTGTCCTTTGACGCCCTCAAAGTCGTGTTGGTGGAAGTGCGCGTCTTCCATGGTTCGCCGGTACCGCCGGTTCTTTGAGAACGACACGCCGATGAGCGCGCAGTGCGTGTCGACGCCCGAAGCAGTGTCAGTGTCGTCGACGACAAGCGGCTCAATGCCAGCAGTACTTGTGGTTTCGGTATCGATGGGTGGGGGAATGCAGCTGCGTTGCAGCCGGGCCGGCGGCTGAATTGCACTGGCGGTGTTGGGAAATGTCGCGGCGCTCAATGCATTGTCAAAAACTTCGTCGGTGGGGCTGGTGGCATCGTCGTTTCTGCCGTCCAGCTTGCCAATATGTTCGTTCATTTCGTAAGGTTAAAAAAGAATTAAAAAGGTTCAGCAAAAGGCAAAAAGGGCGCAGCAATGAAAAGAAGCAGAGGTCTTCCCTAATCCTTACATGTGACTTTTGCCCAGGTCGCTCAGGCTGGTCGTGTAGAATGTGGCCTGGGGAGCATCGGGAGCCAGAATGTCGGCTTCGGAGGCTACGCCGGTAAGCACGCACAAAGTGCTCAGGCCGCCGCTGATGCCAAACAAAATGTCAGTGTCCAGACGATCACCGACCATGCATGTACGGGGAGGATCCAGGGCACACTTTTGGATTACACACTCGAGCATAGTTGGATTTGGCTTGCCCATAACAAGGGGCGTGCGCTGGGTCGAGTGGGTCAATACGCTGAGCAGCGAGCCGCTGCCCGGGTACATGTGCTTGCCGCCGGGAAGCGTACGATCGTCGTTGGTGGCAATAAACAGACAATCGGGGTTGTTGGCCAAATTAACGTGAGCGGTTGCCAGTTTGCGGTACGAAATGTCATAGTCGAGACCACAAACGACGGCGCCAATGTCTGCACTGGGCACAATTTCGTCAAGCGTAGCCGGAGAGATGTTTTGTGTGTCGGATCTGCCCAAAGTGGCGATACCCACAGCTTCAAGCTCATGACGGAGACCGTTACCGCCGATCACATATGCTTTTTTGGCAGTATCAAACTTTGCCACGTCGTGCAAATAAACAGCTGTGGCATATGCTGAGCTAAAGATCTCATCGACCGACGCTTGTATGCCCAGCTTTGTGAACTTGTGCACATAGTCTGAGCGTGACGTCGAGCTGTTGTTGGTAACAAAGATCAGACGCTTGCCCTTGCTGCGCAGCATAGCCAGCGTCTCGGGCACACCGTCGATCACAGTGGGGCCGCGCCACAGCACGCCGTCGCAGTCGAACAGAAACGTGTCGAATTGGTCGACAAATGCATTGGCGTTGTGCGTGGAGAGTTTAGTGGGAGCCATTTGATTAGTCAAGGGAAATAAAAAAGATAAGAGCCGTGGCTCGAGTCAACTCCGTGGTGAGCAATTGTGATCATGAATTGCGCCATTTCCTAAAGTGACTATTGGGCTACCATCTCCGCACTTGCATAGATCACACACATATAAAAGAGAGATGTATGGGGGTTTCGTCTCTACGCTGGTTAATAAGCATTTATAACTATTATATTCAGTATGCCGACACCGTCTTTGATCGTGGGCCTTCGACTTGGCGGCAAGAAAGCCGCAGTGTTTGGCGATGGGCCGATTGCAGCCAGTCGCGCCGTGTTTGCGCTCGATGCAGGAGCAGATGTTGTGCTGTACACTGCCAATGTGCCTGAATCCCTGGCCAAGTGGACTGACAGTGGGCGAGTAACTGCTGTACCTGTAGCAAAATACGAGTCTTCGGATATTTCTCAGTTCAGCGTAGTGTTTGTGGCCGCAGGTGCGAATGGAGCAGAGATTGCCCGAGATGCGCATGTAGCCGGCGTGCCGGTAAATGTGGCAGGCGATGGCGAGCTGAGCGACTTTACGCTGATGCCAACGTACCGCGGTGCGTCAGGGCTGCAGATTGCAGTGACGACGAACGGCGTGGCACCGCGGGCAGCGAGCCGGCTGCTGCGCGAGATTGTCGACAAACTGCCAAGTGATCTTGAGCCACAACTCGTGCAAGTCGAGCAGCTCGCGCAAGTAGCGCGGACAGCCGAGCTGGAGCGCGCCAAAGTGCTGGCCAGCATGGAAGTCAGCCAATCGGACAACGAGGTCAGCCAATCGGCTACGGCAGCCGACACGCCAACACTAGGATCAGCTCCATCTTCGGTGGCCGAGGGACCCGAGTATTTGGACCTGGCAACTCTGCGCACGAGCGCAACGCAAGTAACGCAGGACACAAATGTAGCAACCGCATCGGCATATGTTGCTCATGCGCTGAGTGATTTGTGTTTTGTGTACGCAGCTCGTGAGCAGACGCTGGGAGCAGCGGCGCTGGCGTGGACGCGGCGGGCAGAGAAAAATGCGTACGGCGAATGGGTTTCTGCATTGCGCATGGAGACGCGGCTGGGCGCAGGCCACGCAGCGTGGGGTGCGCTGGCCTCTGGGTCTCGTGTGGCTGCCATTGCGAGTTCCGAGTCGCTGCCGTATATGGCACCGGTGCTGGCGCAACTGGCCGCCCGCCGCCAGCCAATTGTCGTGCACGCCGCTGCACAGTCATTGGATGACGCATCGTGTGTGCGCTCAGATGTAGCGGGTGTGTTTGCTTCCTTGCATTCACGTGCTGTGGTTCTGGCGTCTGCGTCAGCGCAAGAGGCGCACGATGTGGCGGCCGTGGCACATGCAGTAGCTGCCGCCGCACAAGTGCCTGTGGTACACGTCACCAGCGGTGCATTTGACGCCGATGACACGAACTCTGTGCATGTGCTGAGCCATTCACAGCTGGCTGCGTTTGTGGCCGATGTGGCAGCGACGCAACTTGAGCCAGCAGAGGCCGTGCAGCGTGCGTTGAGCCTCTTCCATGCAGTGTCTGGTCGCACGTACCGCATGCTCGAGTACAGCGGCAGCTCTGACGCCGAGACTGTGTTTGTTGCGCTTGGTGCAGCGGCGGCCAGTGCTCAGGCGGCGTTGCCCAGCATTATGCAGGAGTCGCGTACAGGTGTGCTCAATGTGCGTGCATTGCGGCCGTGGGACCATGCTGAGCTGGTGCGCAGTCTGCCTGCGTCAGTGCGGCGTGTGGTTGTGCTGTCGGCTACCAATGGCGCCGATGCACTACTGGCTGACGTCTCAGTGGCTGCACTGATCTCTGGTGCAAATATCGGTGTGTGCGGCGAAAGCGTGCTGGATGCCAGCGATGCGGACATTGCCAACACCATGCGCACAGCGCTGGGACTAGAAACTGTGAATGAGGAGACCGAAGCTGGAGCAGAAGCTGAGGCTAAGACTGAAGAGACCGCTGCGATTGCAACGCCCGACGCATCGCTAGACACTGCGCTGGCATTGGCCAAACGTCTGGCGTTCCCCGAAGCATACGCAACGCAACTGACTGCACGTCCCGACGAGCGTACATTTGCCGTCAAAGTGTCATCCTTGCGCCGCATGACGCCCGACTCGTACGACCGCAACATCATCCATATCGAGTTTGACACGCGCAACACAGGCCTGACTTATGAAATCGGCGATGCTCTGGGCGTGTACGGATCAAACGATGCACAGGAAGTACGTGAGTTCTGTGCGGCATATGGAGTAGACACAAATGCGTTGGTGACGGCGGTCAAGGACGGACGCAGCCAGACGCGTACAGTGTATGCGTGGCTGGCTCACACACTCGATGTGTTTGGCCGTCCGAGCAAAAAGTTCTACTCGGCGTTGGCTGCTTTTGCCACGGATGCTGCGGAGGCCGAGAAACTCGAGTGGCTGACCACTCCTGAGGGCGCAATTGACTTTAAGGGCCGTGTGGCCGATACTGTTACCTACGCCGACATACTCTTGGAGTTTGCGTCGGCGCGGCCACCGATCACACATCTCGTAGATCTGATTGCACCGATCAAGCCCCGCCACTACTCGATTGCTTCCTCGGCGCGTATGCACCCGGGCAGCGTGCACTTGTGCGTAGTCACCGTGCACTGGCCCACCAGCCGCGGCCCCCGTGCCGGCCAATGTACACGTTTCCTCGATGCGCTTAACATCGGAGACGCTGTAACCGTGAGCGTCAAACCATCGGTCATGAAGTTGCCGCCACTCGACGCCCAGCCCGTTATTATGGCCGGTCTGGGCACCGGTATGGCGCCGTTCCGTGCGTTTATCGAGGAACGCGCAATGCGCAAACTCGAAGGTGTAAATGTTGGACCGATGACGTTGTACTTTGGCTCACGGCACCGCGCTATGGAGTACCTTTATGGCGAGGAGTTTGAGGCGTATCATGCGGACGGACTGCTGACCAATTTGCGCCTGGCGTTTTCAAGAGACCAGAAGGACAAGGTGTACATTCAGCACAAGATGCGCGACGACGCGGAGCTGCTGGCCGATGGGTTGCTCGCAAATGACGGGTGCTTCTACTTGTGTGGCCCGACGTGGCCGGCCAGTGACGTAAAGGACGCGATGGTGCATGCGTTTACTTCCCATGGCGGGGTCAAGCCCACGGAGGCTTCCAAGGTTATCGAGGAGCTCAAGGAATCCGACCGCTATATTCTGGAGGTCTATTAGTCATGTGATACTCCCCATACTCACCGTTATTTGGTATGCTAATCTAATAAATAAATGCCGATGCTACGATTTATTTGTCAAATAATCGTTTATTAGCAAATGTCGTTCCAACCTCCTAATACATTCCGTCCAGCCGACACGTTCCGGCCATACATGCCGTACGGACCGCCCGTTCCGGCTCCTGCGCCCAAGATCCGCCATCCGAACCGCCCGCCGTGCACTACACCCTCAAAAACACTATACATCCGCAACTTGAACGAAAAAACCAAGCTCTCCGTGCTAACAGCAGCGCTCCAAGCAGTATTCGAGACATACGGTCCAGTTTTGGAAATCCGGGCGCGCCACAGCATCCAAATGCGCGGCCAAGCATTCATAACCTTCGAATCTCTCGCTTCGGCCGAGCGGGCACACGCCGAAGTGCAAGGCTTCTTGTTGTTCGACAAACCCATGTTTATCGAGTTTGCTCGCTCTGCGTCCGAGGCCACAGTAGCCAATGAGGGCGGCGATCTCGCAGAGTTCCGCGCCCGCCGGCTTGAAGACCGTGCGGAGCGGGCTCACCGCGTTGTGCCTGAGATTGAAGTGCCGAATAAGATTTTGTTCTTGCAGGGACTGCCGCCTAATGTACGCGTGGCAGATATCGAGCATACGTTTGGCGCGCATGCGGGGTTTGTCGAGGTGCGCTGGGTTTCTGTCAAGCCTGATGTGGCGTTTGTCGAGTTCGTGTCGGATGCGCATGCAGGCGCAGCTAAAAATGCGCTGGGCTCGTTGTGGCTGGCCGATGAGAATATGGTTCCAGCGACTGTGTCGTTTGCCAGGCATTAACCGTGATCTGTTGATCCTCTTGTTTATTATTTTTATTAAATGTGTTTACACGCGTATGTCTTTTTTCTTCTTTATACATTATTCTACATTCTATTTTTCAATGTATATCGCGACGGATATTGCCCAGCTGCCGGGCGTTGCGCCGAGCAAACGTGTCGAGGGCGGAATTGCCGCTGGTCAATGGAGTGTAGCCGGTACTGATTCGTGTCTGCTCTACCGCTACACATCTCATGTACTCGAAGTGCGCAACCTGGCCATATTGTCGCTTTCTGCACCCGAATCTCTGGCCACCCTGAGCACAACACAGCTGCAAATAAACACAGTGGAGGACTTGGAAATTGCCCATGTGGAGCCTGTAACACTGAACGACACACAGTATATGCTTGTGTTTGCGCGTGAAACGCTGTCAAAGACCGGGCGGTTGTACACATTCAATGCGTATACGCTAAGTGTGCATCGTGTGACGGCGACTGTGCCGTACCGGCCGACGGCGATTGGCGTGTCGCCGCCGGTGCGGGCGGGGCAGGGCAGCAGCACCGAGTGGGAGTTTGCTGTTGTGTGTTTTGGAATGGACAAAGGCCGTGTGGTGGTGGGGAACTTGACGATTGGCAGCGATGGATCGCAGATCACGGGACTGTCAAAGCACTCGATGGACGCACACCGCTGTGCAACCACTCGTGTGTGCGTGCGCGAGCGAGTGGATGCCCCAGGGCGTGTCCTGGCGTGGCTGGGAATGGAGTCTGGAAGTGTTGTGGCTCTGGAGTACAGGCCGTTTGAAGGCGGTCAAATTGCCCATGTGTGTTCGATCGCAGAGAGCGCTCGGCTTGGTCCTGTGGCTCAAATAGCTGCATCGGCTCTGGATAGCTCCCGCGTTCTAGTGTGTGCTGGGCACGGATCGACAGTCGCAGTGTACGTGGCTCAGCTGGACCAAGAGCCTGTGGTTTCGCATGTGGCCACGCACCAGGTGCAGACTGTATTAGAGGAAACCCAGGAACTGAAGATGTGCGAGCTTGTTGATCTCCAGGTTCTGGACCCGCAAAACGATACGTTTATTATTGCTGCCTTGGCTGCTACGCCGGCAGCTGAGCGGCGGGACCGTGTGCGGGCCGCGGGCCGCAGAGCACCCAACGCAGACACGGTGTATGGGTTCTTTACGGCGTGGACATACGATGAGCAAGACGGCAAACTAGCAGAGATCTCGCGCCAGACCATGTCGGGACCGGATACGGGGTTGGGCATGCACGTGCCAGGACCTGATGCGGTTCTAGGCATGCACATTTCAGGGTCAGCGTTGCAACTCGAGGTGGCGACAACAGGACAGCTGTTGATCGGGGATGCATTGACCGATGGTGTGGTTTACGACACTACAGATGCACACAGCGTTGGAGAGTATTTGGATATTGACGGAGCGTTTGCGTATCCGCCACGGCAACGGCATGCGCTGGCAGAGCAGCGGCGGCAGCTGGACGGTGAGCTGTTTATCGATCTGCTGCTGCGGATGACAGGTGCCAAGCGCACCGCGTATCCGCCGCGCACGCCCGCCGACCAGCATGCACTGCTGGCACGCATTGGCGCCAGTGACCTCGACGACGTCAAGCAGCAGTGTATTGCATACTACATGGTTCTCGACAGCAGCAGTTCAGATCTAGTATCCGCCAACGGTGCATATGCAGAAAAAGACAGCGATCCGACGGCAGCCAACGAGATGGCAGGCAAGTACACCAGCGCAGTGCAGCTGCCGCGGCACTTTGTGTATCTCATGCGCGGGTATTGGCTGCTAGACCACGGACAAATTGCAGCAGGCATTCCGTATCTGTCCGATCCGTCTGTGGTGGCCGACTGGGCGCCCAAAATCCTGGCGGCGGCAGTCAGCAGCGGCCACTATTCCGGCGCCATGCAGTTCTTGGACAGTGCCACCGCACTCATACAGCCGCCCCGCCTGGACGAGCAGCCGGCCTCCGCGCCAACCGTAATGGACGTTTTGCTGCACTGCGACTTTGGCCGCGCTTTTGAGTTTCAGCGCACACACGCACCGGCGCTGCGTCGCATACTATTGACCCAGCTGTTTTCGTTTGCACTGTCGCCGCAGACCCGGCGCAGCACAATCGACCAGCTGGCCACGCTGCCGTTCGACGGCGTTGAAGAAACATCTTTGGCTGCGTATTGTCTCGGCCCCGATGTGCGCGTAGCTCATGCGCGGGACTTTTTGGCACTGCACTATGTCAACTGTGGGCGGTATGCCGAGGCCATTCGGCTGTTCAAAGCAATTTCCAAGCGCGAGGAAGGCGAGGCGTTGTCGGGCGTGCAGCGCATGAAACGTGATGAGCGGTTGGCGATGGTCAAGAACCTCAACATGTTGTTGCCCGAGGCACAGCGCGGCGTGGCTGATGAGCTGGAATCGATGGACGAGGGCATGCATGGAGTGCACGAAGCGAATCATGCGGAGTCGACAGTCAAGGCAAGAGACGAAATCATGCATGATCGGCCTGTGCCAAGTCGTGTGGAGCCGACAGTCCGGGCAATGGACGTTGATGCAACTGTGCCCCGAGTCAGCGAGCGCCCAGTTGCAGCGAACGTGCCGTTGAGTGCGTCAAAAGCAGCGCGGCAGCAGAAATCAGTGGTGGGCGTGCACGGCGTGCCACAGAGCCCGCTTTTGCGTGTGCTCATGCGCCAAGTGACAGCCGAGAAACCTGCTCTGCGCACCACAAATCTTGTAGCGACAAAGATCGAGTCATTGCCAGAGACAGATGAGCCAGAGACTGTGGATCCTGATGTGCCGGCCACGCCGCGGGCGGCGAATGGCACAAACCGTGCGCCAGCGACGCCGTGGAAGACGCCCATGTCAGAGCTGCCAACTGACACGCAAAGCCCGCACTCTGAAGCGCGCCGAGTGTTGTTCTCAGGCCCACCGTCAACGCCGCGGCCCAGCACCACGTTGGACGCAGATGCGGTGACGCCAGATCGCCAGGGAAATCTGGCTGACGCTGGTCAGACGCCCGGACGCGGTATTTTGGCTCAGGCAAAGGCCGACACACCTGTAAAGCGGGTTCCGGGAGGCTTCCCAGAGTTGTCGCCGCTCAGTCGCTCGCCATTTGAACGTGCAAAACAGTCGGCCAAGCAACGTGCACCTGTCGAAACCAGCACGCAGCGGTACAACCTACGCACGCGCACGGGTGCGACGCCAAGCAAGCCGCCAGCTAGAGCATCTCGGCAGGTTTCTAAATTGTCGGATTCGGATGAGTCGTCGGGCAAGCAAAGCGCTCGTGAGTTTGAGCGCTCGTTGCGCAAGAGCACAGTGGATGCCAAACCAAACAGTCGTACACGCAAGCGAGAATAAATGTTATCGTTTGTGATAGCCACCAAAGATCTGGTTGCGTCGTTAGCTAATGGCCTGGTTGATCAAAATAGGGCTATTATTTACTAATTCAATAGTTTTCGTTTAATATACTGTGGTGGTAATGCAGGTTTAAAGCTCTCAGCTCTATGACACCCAATTCATTTGTGCATGGCTCATATGTGCACTGATTCTATATGCCATACGATAATACCCAAATGTTGTTGTAATTCTCTCTAGGATTGACTAGCAACCCATGCCCAGAATAACAATAAATACAGGTCATTTATCTTTTAGTTATGTTAGTTTAAGCACTTTCTTTTCATTAAAGGTATTGTTATAATTTGGTTCGGATCGAGTGAGAACAACCAAGAAAAGACTACACAAGAAAGGACAGCAATATGAGTGCTATCAGGAAAGTATAAATTTGTATTCAACGTTGCAAAATAACTAAACATTAAAAGAAGCTAAATGTTCCTACTTTGTTGGATTTTTAATGTCAATAATGTGCACTGTCATTTTTTACCTTGGTGTGTGTGATTGCTGGTTAGCTATAAAACCCTTTTGAACTTTATCAGACTTGTATTGGTCAGCGTTTAGGGCTCTGTAGAAACAGCTTCCAACATAAACTCCCATATAAAGGCCTATAAACAAGGAGGATAGCTCTTCACCAATTTTTTGCCAAGAATATTGTCTGTATTGGCTAGTAGTTTTACACTTTCTACCTTGCAGTTACAAACATTAATGTTATGTCTATCATAGAGGACAGATATATAACAATGCCCATGTATATGATCAGCTATACAAGACACTGCAAAGATAACAATAAGCACCACGCACTGACACTACAGTGTTGCATGTTGGCGTATTGCAAGTATAGGTGAATGTTGGAGCCATATTATAGAAATGCAGTAGATAAGCTAAAGTATATCTGCTAATTGTTAAGAATGGATGGACGTGCTGTGCAAGAGTAGAGTGCTTTTGTCATGGTGAAGTGAGCTGAGCAATTCTCTTTATATAACATTCCAACATGAAGCTTCATCTTCTCATAATTGAAAACTGTTTTAGATAGGTAGATCATGTGTAATGAATTTATCTGCCTCTTTATTAACTAATTTATTTTTCAAAGAGCTAATTTGTCTTCTTCAAAGAGCTAATTTATTTTTTAGTCATAAGTCTTGTACAAAATTAATTCTTTTGGTGATGTCATTTACTTGTTCAATGGTTTAATTTGTTTTTAAAAAATGCATTCCCTTAACAGATGACATACTACTTTTGCCAGATAGGGCAAGTGGTTTTCAAGACGAACATGCCAATATCTATTTCCCTGCAATTGTGAGTAGGTTGTTTTGTGCCAATGTTATTGGTCCACAGGGTGACTTCCCCTTGTTTTAGAAAAATTCAGTGTGTATTATTGCAAGTTCGATGTGCACAGGGAGGTAACATAGCAGGCAGCAAGCATGAGGCTGTGCATAGTTATTTAAAAGATATAAAGTTTATTCTTCAACGAGGAAACCTGAAAACTGCACTAGGCAGTAAAGACCGGGTTGGTATATTCCAGCTATAGAGTTCTTGCGCTTGTACACTGCGTCACAGCGGCACTGTGTTGCTGTTGTGGTCCCAACATGTATTGTTATGACACCACATACACGTCGCCAGGTAAAGAGCAAAATAAAACCCCCATCAACCAAATGTCAAGATGTAGCCTGTACATACATATACACTTGCAATATATGTTCAAAGATGTCTATCTAAAACTAACTAACCAAATTAACTCATCTCTGTGGTGTAACATACATTCCATTGAGAATTCCCTATCTTCCTTAGTTCAGTAGGTCGGTGGCTTTATGTGATGGTTCATAACACCATACAAAGAGAAAACAGGACCATAACAAATAGCTACCACACTGGTTTTAGTTAATCACTTTTCCAGTTGTGGCTCATGGCTAACATGATCATTATCCACTCTGGGGAGCGCCAGGGGCGTGTAACTGATTCTGCAGCCCTCACGGGCTTAATACTGGTTATGTCAGCCCCCTGGTGTTGTGTATTGTTTTTTAATATGACACCAAGTCAATCAAAAAGATTAATTGCACAACCCAACTACAATTTTAGGCGTAGACTGGGTGCATTATTGATTTGACTTTTAAAACGCAAGCATGAAAGAAAATAACCACTAACCAAAGTGAGCACAACCAAGAGAAGGTGTGGTTGCCTAACAAGTAATCATGCACATAAAGATCAAAAAATGCCAAAGCTCATTAATTGGTGTTTAAAAATAGAGTAAAGTATTTTGTCTCTAGTGCAGACCTACATAAGATATTAACTCCAGAATAAACAAATTCCTCCATACCTTTTTTGGTAAATAATTTATTGCCCCTTTATCACTAATGCTCATGTCATAAATTCGCTTGCAGCCAAGTGCAATACAAGTACAATATCAGTTGCAGCACAGTATGACTACCTATTGCTTTCCTAGGTTTCATTTGTGTATTTAAGCTACTCGGATGGTTGTACCAAACGGACTGGCTTATATACGTATTCAGAGCCTAGCAAACATATGGTAGCCATACTGTTTTGCAATTTTAGTTATACTTGTATTTCACTTGGCTGCAAGAATAATATGTTATTATAGTTGGCGAGGAAGGAGTAATAAAATTATTTACTGATAAAGTATGGAGTTATTTGTTTATGCTGAAATCGATAAATATTGTGGATCTGCAATTAAAAGTAAACTAATGTACAAAAATGTCATGCTTGTGTAAAGTTCCTGCTTAGCATATCGCAGAGGGTATAATAGAGAATAAATTAGCTTATGGTTGAGCCTGGTTTTATTTCCTTGGTATTGTCTTATTGCTCTAATCAACTTTAAAAACAGTATTTTCTAGAATTAGCCGAGTTCAGCTATAAACGTGTAATAGGCTACAACACCGTCAACTTTTTATACTTTATAAGAAATAGGGTCCTATAATTTGCAACCGCATAAATCTTCAATAACAATTGGTAGAATTGCTGATGATCGGGATGCATTTTCTGTAAATCAAGCAATCATTTTTAATACATCGTATGGAGTCCGACGAAGCAGCGTTTCAGGCATTTGATGCCTATAATTTCGACCACGACCAGGATTTTCAGGCTGGTTTACAAAAACTAGCTGGCTCAAGCGATTCAGCGCAGCTTCTCCAAGTCAAAATATTTTATTACTCTAGATCAAAAGCGCCAATTGATCTCAATGCCTATCAACGCTGGAAAGCCACACACGTGGACACACATGCGCCACTGGATGATCAGTTAAAGAGCAAGGATGGCAGTCCAGCCTGTGTGGCGTATTTGCCATCATTTGCTCAAGTCGTGCAGATGATTGCCAGTGGTGAGGAAATACCAGGAATCCGTGATATTCCTGACCAGCTTAATCAGGAACAACCAAGCAAATCCACAGCATGTGCACCGCCCAAACCCTGGGAACAACAGCAGCCACAGTAACTGGTTATGCATGCGAACGATTTGATTGTCAATTCTGCCGATATTGTTAGATACGCATGCCTTGCATGTTGACACTTGGTTACGTAACGCATATAACATATTAAGTAATTCTGCAATATACATTCCTTAACAATTCTTTTAAACCGAATATATCAAAATGCTTTGCCTATGCCTACTATTGGTAACATTACGACGAGCTGTATTACAATGTATGTATTTATACATATTAACAACAATTGAATATAACGATGAATACCCAGTTCAGTAATAAAGAAAGTCGTCAAGCTACAGCTGCATACATGGAATTTTAAAGAACAGCTCTAAAGAAAATACCACGTGCACGAGAGCCCTTTTTGCGTTAATTAACACTTTAAATTATAATTATATTAGCGTTTGCTCTAATCAACTGTCTTTGGAGGAATTAGATGTTACAGATAGCGACACTGGCAGGTTGCCGCTACGCTGCCGTCAAAACCTTGTTTCCTTTGGCCGGCAATGTGTCAACCAGGCAGAGCACAAATACCATTAAACAAGCAAAGACAATCCCCGGCCTCATGGTGCTGATCAACATTGTTGCCGACAGCAACCAGCGTACTCGGATCCAAATATGAGACAGCTAGACAAGTTGTACCTCTGCCAGACACGAAAAGAGCGGTTTTTGCTATTACAATGTGTTACTTTGCACTACACACAGGTTTGTATGGAGCATACCGCATGTGCATGGGTTTCAGATTAGCTGTGCGTGTCATGGGCTTACATTGCTGGTGCAACATGGGGGTGGCGCTGCGCGCATAGCATTGTGCATTCCGACATTCTCAGTGCGTTTTGCAAAGCACAGCCAGGGCGTCCTGGCTTTTGCCCCCTCCCGCACATTTTGGAACAATGTTGCTTTTCGGCAGCCAATGTTTTCTATTTTTAGAGAGTGCAAAGCAAACTTTTAGTGACGACCAAGCCTGGGTACGAGTTTGGCCCACAACACGAGTAATCAGCACAAAGGAACAAACGGATCGGCCACATTACAACTGCTTGAAAAATGACTTTTGGCGAGGAAATGCAGTGGCCAAAACACAATTATTTCCTTGCGTTCGGATGCAGGAATCACGTTTACAAAAACTCGAGTCCACATGGCCGGGTTGGTTTGCATGGCTGGGGCTCACCCAGGGTCCAGGCAACACCCCTTTTTTCCAGCACAGCGCCCATTGCCCTAAAAAATTCTAAACATGCTCTGGCGCTTATACACTTTTGATCTTGACTGTGCGTATGGTGCACACATACAAACGCTCGTTATCACTAACAGTGCAATCATGTCACGATTAACAGCTTGCTGGCAAACTGTCAAAAAGTAACCGGTGCAAAATACGGCTTTTGTTCAAGAGCCCGGGTTTCTTTGCGCTCATGACAAACACGCCGCTTTCATACAGTATTTCGCTCTTTTTAGTTGCAGATCCACAAAATGCATTGTCTCCAGCAAAATCCAAATCCCTCCTTACGAATTTCGGTTAATTATCATTGCCCCTTTCTCACCAACGCCTGTGTCATCGATTTACTTGCAGCCAAGCAGGGTTACAAAATATGTTACAAGCCGCAACACCAAATGACTGACATTTTTTTTTGCAAATTCCTGGCTACGTATATAAACCAATCCGTTTGGCACATCCATTCTAAAGATTGTCTCGGTATACGCAGTTCTTTTAACACTTTATCTTCTGACAAAAACGGTAAGTGCAATTAAAAATGCAACTGAATTGCAAGCATTTAAATATGTACTTGAATATTAAAATTTTAATAATAATTATAGGTAAAGCAATGAACTCTATGAACGATACAGCAAACTTCTTTAACGACAGTTTTGGCCAGGCGCTTCCGGCAGTCAGCTTTGAGCCGGATAATGGCGCAATGTGGGACAACTTTTTGATTGAAGCGGCGGGCGAGCTCGAACAATCACGCCTACAGCAAAACCTGCTGCCGATACTGCCGACGCTGCCGATGCCGCCAATTCCGCCAATTCCGCCGATGCCACCGATGCCGCCGATACCGCCCGCGGCTACGCTGGAAGGCCTGGGCATCCACGTTCCAGCCGTGCAGGAGATTATTGTGGCAGATGGGGGGTTGCCGCTATTCCCTTTCCCAGGGCCCACCGATGCGCCAGCGGCAGTGCAAGTAACGCAGCGCCAAAACTCGGAGACTGGCCGCGCACAGAGTGTGTGCCGTGTGTGCTCAAGAGAGTTTTTAAGACCGTCCTCGTTAACCACACACATGCGAAGCCACACCGGCGAAAAGCCCTACAAATGCGAGCACCCGGGTTGCTTTAAGAGATTCTCTGTTCTCAGCAATAAGCGCCGCCATGCGAAGCTACATGTGGATCCTGCTTTGGCCCGCGGCGCCCGCTCGCAATATATGGTGATTGATATGAGAACGGGCAGAGTTATGGGCTACCGCCGCAACTCGGACCCACTCCACTAGTTTTTCTTCACTTTTCTTCACTTTTCTTTAAATCTTTAGTAATAACAATTTTATAAATATAATCATTTGAACGCAACAATAAATATTCACGCGTTTGCCTTGTTAATATATTGCATATGACGTATGACCAGCGTGCTTGAATCAATATTCAATATAGTGGATATTTGGAAAAATATACAGGCCACAGCGAGTGCAAACGAACGGCAGTCGGACTATTCTTCATGATAATGGTTTGCTCGCGTACATTGCTATAATCGTCTAAAAGCGATCTCCTAATAAAAGCGTGGGAAAATCGAAAAGTGCGATTGCTTTTGCGAAACCGTTCCTTGTCTCTACTTTACTTGAATACAATAACTAATCATGTCATTTGGAGCAGTATCTAAAAGGTTCGCAAGCATGTCTGTGACCATGGCCATGCGAGCATCTGCGCAGCGAACGGGACGTATTTCAGTACGAGCATTATCCACGAGTACGCAGGAAGTAAGCGTAGAGCGGCACACTGGCAACGACCTCGGTATCCTAACACTCTCGCTCAACCGGCCCCACGCCAAAAACGCACTCTCCCGCAGTCTCGTCCACTCAATGCGAGGCGCCCTAAGCTCTATCCGCAGCGACTCGACTGTGCGTGCCCTTGTTCTGCGCAGCTCCGTCCCGCGTGTGTTCTGTGCGGGCGCCGACCTCAAAGAACGTGCACTAATGACGCCCTCTGAAGTCGAGCAGTTTCTATACGACATGAAACTTATGTTCCGCGAACTTGAAGCATTGCCGCAGCCGACGATTGCCGCGCTAGATGGGGCTGCACTGGGCGGTGGGCTCGAATTGTCGTTGTGCTGCGACTTACGTGTGGCAGGACAAAGTGCGTTGCTGGGGCTGCCGGAAACGTCGTTGGCGATTATTCCGGGCGCCGGAGGTACGCAACGGTTGGCACGGCTTGTTGGTCCGTCACGCACCAAGGCGCTGGTGTTTACTGCCCGAAAGTTTGGTGCGGCAGAGGCACTACGTATGGGAGTTGTTACGGATATGGCGGAGGGTGCGGGAGAAGATGCTGCGTACGAGAGGGCTATGGAGTGGGCGCGAGAGATCTTGCCGAATGGACCGGTTGCTGTGCGAATGGCCAAGCGGGCCATCGACCACGCAGGATCGGTTGATCTGGCTACGGGGCTGGACATCGAACAGCTGTGCTACGCCCAAGTGATTCCAACGCAAGACCGGCTCGAAGGCCTGCGTGCGTTCAAGGAAAAGCGCAAGCCCAACTACACCGGCCACTAACATAGTTTATAAGTATCTGTATAATGGAGCAAACAATAAGAACTAGTGACTACTCGCCAATAACCGACAGCAAATCAACTTGCTTGCCACCGAGGTTGGTCAGGCCCAAATACCCTGCGCACTCGCGGCGGATCTCGAGCACAAACAAAACAAGCGTGACAAACAAGTTGTTCTGGTACGCCGCTGCATCGTAGTACGCGCCCTTGACAATGAGGCAAAAGTGCGGCTTCTTGCGCGACACTTGGATAATCTGCGCTGGCAGATTGTTGTTCGGCCTGCACTCGGCCTGCAACACATAACGGTCGGAAAACGGATGGCGAGCGTTCTGAACGGGCGGCATCGCCTGGTCGAGGAACGTGCAGAACAAATGGAACAAAAGCTGCGCGTCTGTCGGATGCTCGGCAGCACTCCACGGTACACCGTCGTAGCTGCCTCCGCCGTCAAACACATATGCAGGGAGCGCTCCGCTTTGGGCCAGCGTAGCCACTCGAGCGATGATGTACGAGCGGCTCGTGTAGCCTGGAACCACCAGGTACTTTTCCAGCGCCATGCGTTCTTTGGTCTGCGGCAGATCGCCAAACCGCAGCGCCAGCTCGGCCAGCGTCTGTGGCACGGCCTGCGAGCCCGGGCTGCCCGACAGTGTGTTTGTACCGCCCATACTTGAGCCAAATCCGCCAATTCCCACCCCTGAGGAGCCAAATCCTGCGCCAAACAGCCCGGTTGGCGCCTGCTTGGCCCGAGCCTGTTCTGCCCGAGCCTGTTCAAGCGCTTGACGGTCCAATACCGCACGGCCGCACGCCAAATGGCCCAGCCCGTGCTGCTCGAACAGCGAGTCCAGTTCGGCAATCTGCTTGTGCAGTGGCCGCAGCAGGTGCCGTACAAACCATGTGTGCATGTTCTCGATCCACCCGTACATTTCGCGCTCGACGCCGTAGCGCGCAAGCACCTCGTCAGGCTCCAAATACTCTGTCTCCCCCGCCGTACGTGTCTTGGTTGTGCCTGATGCGCCCTCAGTGCTGGCGTCGCGCCGGGCTGGCGTGGCTGTTTGGTACAGGCCGGTTGGCTGCCCGCGCAGATGCTGTGGCAGCGGCGTCGCCGTGTCGTTGATCCCGTATCTGCTCACTGGCAGCCGCGGCGTCTCGCTCTCGATGCCAAACATTGGCGGCCGCCCCAGCGCAAACTCGCCGTTGCGCGATGGCGTTGCCTGTACGTCGGTGATCTGGCTGGCTCCCGGCACTTTCTTCAGCACCTGCGTCAGTGTCAGCGCATCGCTGTCTCCACGCTCTGCGCTTGGCGACCGCAGCACTGTGCCACGGCCGGCCGACCCAGGCGTCTGCCGCCGCGAGTCCAGATCAGTTACCGATCCTGGCGTGGCTAGTCCCGGCGTACCCCGCCCTGGAGTTACGCGCGACGGCGTCATACGTGGCGCACTCATCGGTGTGCCACGTCCAGCACCTCGCTTCCCATCCAGTCCCACACGCATGCGCTGCGCCGGCGTCATCGCTGCATCAGCGTACTGGTCCTGCGCGCGCATCAAATACCACACAGCCTCGCCAATGTTGTACGCCAGCACTGCCAAGCCCGCCCACTCGGTCCACGTCCACACATACGCCGGCACACCTGCCGCTGCCCCGACGCTCTTTACGCTGCGGTACACGCCGGTTTGCGACAGCCACGCCAGCACAATCAGACTGGCCACGTTCCACCGCAGCCGCATCGTGCTTTGCCGCTCGCTCAAATGATGCGCTCGGTCGTCTAACACCCGCTGTGCCTCGGGATTCGTCCATTTACCCCGCGCTGTATACGCGTCACGTCGCTCACTCGTCGGACTTGATATCGGCTCTACTGCTTGCGCCCGCACCGGCGTGCGAAACGGCGAGTCCAGTGGTGCAGTCATAGGCGTTGACACCCCGCCTGGTCGACGAATCGGCGTCTGCAGGCTGTTCATTCTGTTAATGAAAAATATAATTGGAAACAAAAAGAAAATAAATTTGTTTCTTTACAAACAAAATAATGAAAAAAATGAGTAACCCATACGCAGCGAGCTTAATGGCAGTTCCTACAAAAATATTGTTTTAATTTTCCTGATATTATAATTAATGCGTCTAGATTGCTTTTGTTGCTAACTGATATAATCCAACAATGGGCCAGATAAATGCATATGGCGGGGAAAAGTCGAGCGAGGGATTTCGCCGTCAATGGGATACAGCCGCCTACGCGCAAAAGGCTCGTGACCGGGAACAACAGCTCAAGCTAGATGAGGAAAACGAAGAACGGCGACACAAGGGCCTCAAGCCGCGGCCTGCAAAAAACACAGCACCTAAAGAGCCCCGCGAGCTGCTCGAAGCACGCAAAGACGCTGTGCGCCTGGACAAAATGGTTGGCAAGTCGCAAATCGTGCAAGCATCGTCGGCAGCTGCCGGCCAACCAGGCTTCTACTGCAAAGAGTGTGACATTACCGTAAAAGACAGTTTGAGCTATCTCGACCACATCAACGGCAAGAAACACCAGCGGATACTCAACCGCATCATGAAAGTTCAAGTGGAAACTGTTGACGATGTCATTGCCAAGCTCGCTTCGTTGCGGGCTATTAAGCGGCGGCAGATGGATAAGCCTGATTACGATTTCTATGAGCAGGTCAAGTTGCAGCAACAGTTGGATGCGGAGAAGAAGCTAAAGCGCAAGGAAGCTAAAAAGAAACAGCGCGAAGCCAAAAAGACTGTTGCTTCTGCTTCTAGTGACCAGCCCGATGAAATGGCTGCAATGCTTGGGTTTAGCTCATTTGGGACATCCAAGAAATAAGTCTAGCTATCCTCTTGTACAACACTAAAAATTACGTTTGTGATTAATACTCTATTTTCATATATCGATTTATAACAGAGATAGTAAATATTATCTTAATTTGTGTATCCTTGTTATAACCCACCCCCCTGTTCCAAGAAAACCATACTAAGAGTCTAGCACATGTTGAACGTGTAGCCCAACGTACACTATACAATAGCTTGGATAATCAAATACCATGGGCAGGCATGGTTGAAACAAGCCAGATCTAGTGCACATCATTATAAATATATTAGGCTTGGGTTAAGGTTTTTATATAATTGAACATTAAATAAATAGTTAATCTATAGACAACACGAGTACTCATACAGGAACGCTAATTTTTTTATTTTACGAGAGAAACTTAAATGTACGTGACCTGCGTACCCATCTTGACGGTATTCCACAGCTTGCGATACACGGCGGTGAAAAAGTGAGGCACGCGGAACCTCTGGGTGAGCATCCGGATGACCGCCACCGCCACCGCCAGTGTGAACAGCGTAAATCCCCAGCGCGACATCAGCCGCCTTACCACACGCCACGCCACACTAAGCGTGCTCCGAGGCCGGCGCACAACCGCCCCCGTCTTGGTCTGCCGCCGCACACCAATCTTGGCCGAGTGAGGTACCAGCGAAGCCAGAGAAGGCAGATCATTCCGTGTTCCCACTTGTTTCTCTGGCTGCGTCTCTACTGCAGCTTCGGTCTTTGCCACCATTTGCACCGGGCTCTGCACAAGCTTTGGCTTCCTTGCCCTGCTCTTTGTAGTTTTGCGTTTCCGCGTCAACACGGGCGGGTTACGCAACGCATCCAACCGTTTGGTAAACTCTTTTTTCACAGAATCAGACACAACTGTCGACGCACGTAGAAACTCATACGCACTGTTTAAATCGCCCAATTGTGGCAACACATGCAACATATACAGCTCACACACACGTACATACGACGCCATGGTTTGCTGAGCCCCCACGCCTTGTGAACCAAGCAAACTCATGTACTCGTCCGACAATGTGGCCAGCCACGACTCGACTATATCGCGCGCCGTCCGGGCATCGCGTAGTTTCAACGACAACAGCACGGTGGGCACAAGCACTTCGCTGTCGACGTCACCTGCACACCCGCCAAACGCACTCACGACATTGGTCCACACGCTGCGCACAGACTCGGGAACCCCTCGTACACCGTCAACGCTCTGTTTGATGCGTAAAGTGCCGTCTGTTTCGGCTACTTCGGTTACGCTGCTTACTACGCAAATATATAATATCCAGAGACGGCAACACAGTTGGCGTGCTTGCTGTTCTCCATATTCGGCTGCGAGCCGTTCGATGGTACAGTTCTCGACGGCTGTGCGACTGTGCTCCCACGCAGCACTGTTTTGCCCAAGAATAAGCGCCCGCGATGCTTTTTGGTGCAGCGTTTTGAGGTGCGATGCCAGCGATTTTTCTTTAGACGTCGTGCTCATATCATTTATACTGGAAGAGCCGATTTGTGCGTAACGTGTAGCCACTGTCGCAGGCATGGTTCTTACAATGAATAAAACTGAATTAACACAATATATGCGCAGATAATGAAGGAAGAAAAAGGCAATCTTCTCCTAAACGCAGCGCATTGGCCGACTGACACGTCATGTGCCACAAAAGAAATGGCCGCGGGAAAACGGAGAAACGATGATCCACTATGGCGTTTAGTAAAATAACGGGGTGACTTCCACCGTGTGTTCAGAGTAAAAGTACAGTACAAACGATGCATCGACATCGTGGTCCCACGCCGATGCCACTACCAGAAACTCACAGCCCGTACGCCCAATCGTCGATTGGCGAGTGGCGACGCCTTGCGGTGAGTTTGTGTAGCTGCCCGACGACGCACACAGCGTGCCCAGCACTGCATCATCGAATTCGTATACAGATACATTCACCAACGGCAATGACTTGGCGTGCGGCGTCTGGAGTCGTGCCAATACACGAGTTTCGCACTCGGTGCGTACGAGAAAGCGAGGGCATTTGTGGTAGCTCTGATCCGGCCCGCCCACGCACTCGGACCCGGGCATCCACTTTCCATGTAGCTCTCGCATCCTCATGCCTGCGCCTTCCCGGGCAATCGGTGCCACGGTGAACAAACTCCCAAGCCCTATGCGGAGCTTGAACCGTGAAAACATAAACGGCTCAAACGTCGATACCACAACCGTGTAGCTGCTTCCGGGCTCGAGCGCTTCCAACTCGCATGTGCAAAACTGGGATCGGTATTTTCCCGACGTGGCAACTGTGTTGATTTCAAGCACTCGTGTGACGAGGAAGCCGCCGCGAAACACACGAATGTTGATTGGGTGCTTGTGTGCAGTCTCTAGCGTTATTATACCACTTGTCAGGGGTGCATTGGGAGGAATTGTGATTTGGAACTGCGGGTTGTCCATGTACCGAGGCGACGCGGTGTTGCCGCCGGCGGATGCGCTGCCCCATTGGCCAGTTACGTCTTCGCAGTACATTGGCACGGGTGCTTGCACTAACCGAACAGGTGTGCTCGACAATGCACGTAGTGTGAAATGCAATGGCTTTGTTTTCTCGCGCTGCGCAACCACCAGCGTGTACTGTTCACCTTGTCGTGCCGTCAACTGCACAAGCACATGTTGTGTGTTGACATATTCGCCAATATGCAATGCAGCCCGTGGCTCATACACACGTCGTCCGTTCGTGTTGTCATACACATGCAGCGCAATAAAATCAACATTTTCTTCAGTCTTCAACAGATGTTTGCTCAGCAAAATCCACACCTCCGCGGTGCCGTGCTCCGCCACCAGTGTGTACTGTGGGTTGGCGCTAAAGTCATGGAGGGCTTGCCGTGGGCCCATGTCCATGTTCCACGAAAAATGCACGCTGGCTTGGTGGGCAAACACTCGAGGGTTCCAGTTGAGGTGGATGGCATCGAACCTATGGCACACTGAGGCAAAGTCGATCCAGAATATGCCTTGGTCGTCATGCTCGGTTTTTGGATCATAGTCCAGCGCACGCATAAGATCGGGTGTCCAGCTGATTTGATCTGCGTGGCTGAACGCTCCCGTCCATCGTAACGAGTTCCATGGGTTTTTGACGCGAAGCAGTTGGTGGCCACACACTTCGCGCGCATCCAGTACTGCGTACGCATGGGATGGAACCAGACCCAAAGATGCTGCTACGTCACTTCCCATTTCGCCGGTGGCTATTGTCAGCAACACGCTGCCCTGCTCGAGCCCATCGTGCATGCGTGTCCATGTGCGCTCAGCGTCGAACGCCTGATCCTGCACAAACACGTGCTCGGGGATCCATCCCGTCAGCACATGCAGATCCGTGCTTGCGTTGGATCCGGGAAAGTCGTACCCGCCCATCACTTTCAAAAACGCCTTTTCCATCAGACTCTGACCAATATCGCCAGTAACCGAATACGTGCACAATAGCTTGCCGGTCTCGCCCACCGGCAGCAGGTCATCGATAACTACTCGCCGCCACAGCCCGTTGACAAACAGCTTGACCATGTATTTGCCGGCCGGATTGAACTCGGGCATGCCATTGCGGCCCTTTGGATACACGTGTTGCGTTATCAACTGCCGTTTGAACCGATGCTCGTATTCTACGCTTACGCACAATGCTGCTACAAACGAACAGTCGGTGACTGTTTCTTGCACGATGTGGCCACATCCATGTTGTCCGAATATTTGCGGGTGTCCGTATAAATGGCTGGCGCGTCGCCATTGCCATAGTTTGCGCTGTTGTTTGCGCGACAATGTCAACAAACCGTCTTTGTCGGTAAAGTAGGAGGGCATAACAAAGTTTTCGCTCTTGTCGTTTTCTAGCCACGGGAGAAATGTCAGTCCGTTGATGTGGGATGTTATTCGGACTACTCGAGTCTCATCTTCTGTCAGACGCTCCGTATGTGTACCGTTGGTGTATGGTGGACTGGCGTTGGTCATAGTGTCGCGAGACGAATGTGCATTACTTGTGCTGCTCGTGCTTGTGTTACTGCTGCCCGTACCTGGCGACAAGTGCTGGTATTGGGGTGTGAAATGCATGCTATTGCGTCGTGACTCTGGCGTACTCGTGTGCTCTGATCTACACGTGTTATCCGGCTCCCCATTCGTCTGCAGTGAGAGTCCTGACATCTGCAGCTGCAACGTCGACTGCGCGTCAGACGCAGTTAACGTAGGCGACTCGCTATGCGCAGACTCTGAAGACGCCGTGGCAGGGAATGCCGTTTGCTTTGCAATCTCTGCTTCTTTGAGACACGTATTAGCAAACTTTAACAACTCTCTTCGCCATTGTTTGCCCTTTGTGCTATCAGAGCCTGCTGACTTGGTTTGCCGCAGTATGCGCTGGTAACACCCAATACTGCCTATATACAGATCCAGCGCCGCATCAACACATCCTTGCAAATGTTGTTTGTGCGCGGCATTTAGTCCCACACGTGCCTTGTCCAAATCACCAAAGTACGCGGGATTGTCGGATAGTTGTTGCAACAACACACTTACACGGCCCGAGTACTCGCAAAACTTTGACTCGAGTTGGGTTCGTTGGTGTCCTGTGTACTGTTTTTGCAGCTCTGCGATCGACTATAGACAAGTAGAAACTACGTCTTAGTCAATGGTTGTGTACAGCGCTAAACTAACTGATGTTTTTACCTTTAGAGCGTTGTTGTAAAGACCCAAAGCATCCGAATATCTATGGAGTGTATCGGCGGCCACGGCCTGGCAAAGCAATTCAGTCGTCTTTGCATAAAGCGAAGCACCACTGTCTGTCATTCTGCTCCTGCTTATGTAAAATAACGAACCAGCGTCAATAAGGTTGAATGGATTTACAATGCAAACTAAATGCAAAAATAAAATAAAGGAAAAATAGTAAGACACCCAAAAAGATGGTTAACTGGTGTGACAAGTGTATTTTTGGTAGACCAGAAAAAGCTAAATGCGGATACCCGGTGTAGAGTTGCGGCGGGATGTTTCTGGCTGTGGCGTCATCGACATTGAGCTGCTGTACCGACGGCCAACAAGCTCTGGTGACGTGGTCTCCAGCAGACTGCTCCGACTATTGTTCGGGGAAGCAAAGCGTGAGCCTAAATACCCTGGGGTGACAAAATCGTCCATTTCCTCTTCCTCAACCCCGTCAAACTCATCGCCCTCATCACCAATCGACACCACCGTGTGCTTCGTTGACTCCCCATCAGTACTACATTCATATGTTGGCGGCAGTACATGTGGCGTGGCAGCGAGCAAAACAGTGCCATCGACGTTCTGGTACATGGGCGGCGGCAACCTCGCGCCTTCCGTAGCAGCCAACCCCCAGTGCTTCATATTCGCATGCGACAGCACAAACGCTCGTGCGCCTACATTGACATGGATCTTGCATGGCCCGTCTGCCGACACGACCGGGTACATACGCTTATTTGCCCACGGCGTGCGAATATGACATACAATGGCGCCATTAACTGCAAAAAACATCTTGCCCGAGTATGGTCGCCAGCCCACGCCAATCGTGTCGCTGGTGCGGGCGGCGCCCAGAGCTTTGCGGCATGCGTGGAGCGGGTGTGCGTAGTATGCGGTGCCATCCAGTGTGTGGTACGCAATAGAGTTGCGGGCCCAGCCGGCCATGCGGCGGGGCGGGTATCCTTTCATCGCCACGCCAATGGCAATGTTTGTAGAAAAAGGTAAACTATCGAGCCGTACTTCGTAGTAGTACACGCGTTGTTCGTTCGGGAACTGCAAGTTGGCCATCAGCGATTGCTCGCCCCCTGTAAACTCGATTTCCGTGCAGTTCCGTACCACCACACCTGTGTTGTCTGCACTTGGTTCAAACTCCCATGCGTTTGCACCATTCTCAATCACATACTCCAAATCGTGGTTGCTCAGCCGGCCTTCGCTTTCGTCCATCGGATGCGCCTCGGTGTACTGGCGTGCATAAATGTAGTGATTCCACGCCCGACTGTCTTTCAGCCGGTCCATTACTTTTTCCAATGGCAACAGCTCGATGTCTTCGCGGCTCTTGGCATTTAGTGCGTCTTCCTCACGGTTACGATGGCGCCGCCGATGTCTCTTACTTCCAAAGCGTAGGCATCTGAACGAAAGGAACGATGGACGGCTTCTTGACACATACACGGTTACGAAAATGCCAACGCTGGTGACTACAATGCATATACACAGTGCCACCACTACGGCAATAACAGCCGCGTTCATAGTATAAAATTTCTAAAGTTGCCAAATAAGTTAGAGAGCGTTGGAAAGCACGAAAAAGGAACCAAAGATGTTGGGCCGCGATGCAACACGCTCTCTGTGTGCATCGGAACAACTTTTTTCTTTCTCCAGTAATATTTTATTGTGTAACAAACGGCACTGATATTCCGTTCCTTTATATTTCCAAATGATCAAGATTACATATGGTAATTAATTGATCAAACAAATGTAAAGTTTCCCACGCTGGTTGCTTGGGCCGGCGAGCCTGGGAATAAATGTGTTCCGTGCGGTAGTTTAAAAGGCCTTTGAGAACACACTCTTTTGTTTCTGTGTTTTGTTTGTTTGTTGCGTCTTTTCAACCCTGTATCAACATTTCTTCAAATGTCCCTGCTTTGCAAACTACCCGCCTTGCGCCGTATAGCCTACAGCCCAGGAAAGCTGGCATTTTCAACCTCATGCTACGCGTTGCGCAAAAAAGTAATGTTCCCAGGCGCCCTAAACTCCGACTACTCGCACACCCTCGAGTTTGTATCAAACGTGCAGTCCATCCCCACGTACCAAGTAATGGACACCGACGGAAAAGTCCTCGACCCCGCCCACGATCCTTGTGTGACCAAAGACGAAGCCCGCACCATCTACAAAAACATGCTCGTTCTCAACGCAATGGACCAAGTATTGTACGAGGCACAACGGCAAGGGCGTATAAGCTTTTATATGACGAGTTTTGGCGAAGAAGCGCTGATTGGAAGCGCGGCAGCACTGCATCCCAAAGACATGGTGTTTGGACAGTACAGAGAAGCCGGCGTGTTGCTGCAACGCGGGTTTACGCTTGCGCAGTTTATGAACCAGTGCTACTCGAATGAACTTGATTTGGGAAAAGGCCGGCAAATGCCCATTCATTATGGAACCAAAGAGCTTTGTTTTCAGACAATTTCGTCGCCGTTGGCTACGCAGATCCCGCAGGCGGCGGGCGCAGCGTATGCGATGCGGAGGGAGGGCAATAAGCAGTGCACGATTTGTTATTTTGGCGAGGGAGCGGCCAGTGAAGGTGATTTCCACGCAGGACTGAATATGGCGGCAACGCTTGGGTGCCCAGTTATTTATTACTGCCGAAACAACGGGTATGCAATCTCTACCCCGTCAATTGAGCAGTACCGCGGCGACGGCATTGCCAGCCGCGGCATTGGCTACGGCATCGACACGATCCGAGTCGACGGTAACGACATCTGGGCCATCTACGCGGCCACCAAAGCAGCTCGCGAAATTGCGGTTGAGCAAAACAAGCCCGTGCTCATCGAAGCAATGACGTACCGTGTGAGTCACCATAGCACATCGGACGACTCATCCGCGTACCGCTCAAAAAAGGAAGTCGAAGACTGGAACAAGCGCGATAACCCGATTTCGCGTATGCGTGCGTGGCTGGAAAACAAAGGCTGGTGGGCACGTGGCGAGGACGCCGAAGTCTCCAAAACAGCCAAAGCCGAAGTGCTTGCTGCGTTTGCCGCGGCCGAGAAACTCAAGAAACCAGCTATCCGCCATTTGTTCGAAGACGTATACGATGAAATCCCGCAGTCACTGATGAAGGAAAAGGCCGAAATCGAGGAACTGGTTAAAAAGTATCCAGACTATTACCAGGTTAATGAGTTTGCCCGGCAATAAATATGTTTGATCTATATTTGCGTAAAATAGTATGGCTAGAGCATGGGAGATGGCGTCAGCGTGTCACGCGAAAAATCAACGTTGAGCCCGTCGAATATAGTGCGTGGTGCTTTGCCCTGGTAACAGATCGAGTAGATGTTTGTAAATAGGGGGAAATGGTCGGTAATCCCGCTGCTGTCAATGTACGAGTGCACTTCGCCGGCCGTCAAATACCCTTGCAGTTTCTGCCCATTCAACAGATCTTGTTCGAGCTGCGGCATTGGTTTTCCCGTAAGGACAAACTCCTCGGCCAAACGGCGGTTTCGCCCGCCGTAGCACGTGGTGATGACGTCGGCCAGTCCACAGCTCTCCATAAACGTCGCGTCTTGAATGCGAGCGCCGGAAATGTGCATGGCCAGGCGACGCATCTCCAAAAAGCCAATACGAATGATTGCTGCTTTTGTGTTGTTGCCCAGGCCCATGCCGTCGATAAATCCGGCTCCCACAGCTACTACGTTCTTCAATGCGCCGCAAAACTCGACACCAATAACGTCGCTCACGCAGTTGACCTGGAAATACGGCGTGTTGAACAACGACCGCCATACAATAGCCTCCTCAGGATCGCTGCATCCAATCGTCGTTTCGCAGTACTTTTCCTCTGCGATTTCGTTGGCAATGTTTGCGCCGCTGAGAGACGCTACGGGAATAGCCAATGTGCGATGAATAATCTGCGTCATTGTCGTCATCCCATGATTGCTAATAGCAATGCCCTTGATAAGCGATATCGCTCGAGCGTTGGGCAACACACGTCCATGGATACTGTCGAGCAAGTTCTGGATGTACTGGTGCGGAATCACCACCACTATGTGCGTTGCGTCTTTGACCGCGTCGGCCGCATCCGGGACTGCGACAACGTTTGTTGGCAGTTTGTGCCCAGGCAGGTACTTTACATTTTCGTGCTCCGTGTTGATGATGTCGATTAGTTTCTTTCCGTTGACAATCTCGTCGAACACCCAGATTTTGACCGTGTCGTCAAAGTCGGGCAGCTTGGCCACGTTGCTGCCGATAATCCGGGCTGCGGTCGAGCCCCTATTTGCATAAAAAGTAGTGCGGGTTAGCAATATGCACGTATTTCTTGGTGACGTATAGGCAGAAACAAAAATCACGTGCACGGAGTCTACACGGCAGTCCCCTTCGCCGTGTCCGATCGGCAACAACAATAACACAGCAAACTGCCACCTTTTTAGCATTCAATTGCGAATTGGAACCACCGAAAGGGTCTAATTCTAAACGTACCAGTTGCCAGAGCCAAGTATACACACTTTGTTAGTGGGCGCCATGCGTGTAGTAAACGAGCAACGACTAAAAGAAAAAGATAAAGAACCCGAGCTGAAAGAAGCAAGTCGGCCACGTATTTGCGTCAGTCGATTGAGCACAAATATCATATCAAGCGAGATCGAGGAAGAATAAAAAGAGAAGCACATTGTACGGTCAGGCCAAAAAGGTCTATCCAGGCTCCGGGTTTCTCCCCGCATCCGCTTTCTCTGGTCTAATAAGAGAGCGAGTTGGAGGGCAGTTCGGTCGATATGCTGACGCCAAGCATGGCTGATACAGTTTTGAACTTTAGCTGGATGGATTTGGCGCGAGCCTCGTAGTTTGCGTTCTCGTCGTTGATTGTCGGCACGTCGTTGACGGCGTCAATGATAGCTTGCAGCTTTTTCAGTGCTCGTGCGGGCACAATGTCGGGATGGGCAGACGCTGCACGCAGCCATTCTTGGGCCCAGCCACGGTAAAATCCCAGGTCTTTGCCAATATCAAAGCCATGTTCTATGCCTAGCTCACGCCCTTCAGCTGCACCGAGCTTCCGCCCAGCTTCTAGACCCTCGGCATATCCTGCCCGTTCGTACCTAAAGAGTGCATGTTGTGGTTTTGCAGCTTAGTTTGTGGCTGGAGACAAACAATACATGCGCGCAACAAAAACAAACTCACTCTTCTTCAAAGTTGACAGCCCGATCAAAAAAGTCGTCCATTGCATGCGTAAACCAGTAGACAGCGAAAAAGTCACACCGATCACGCTTGTAGTGTATGCTAGAAAAAATAGGCGCGGATGTTTGCCGTTTACTGTTATGGTCGCGGCAGTTGAAAGACGCTCGAAAAGAGGGGCTCGCTTGGCTAGAATAAATGCGTGTCCACTTTTCTCTTTTCCGCCTCTTTATTTCTCTAGTCACGCTCTATATTAATTCGAACCTTTTATTTCGCTGCTCTTTTATATATTTTCTTGCTTTACACTGCGTTTGCATCTGCCAAGCAGCGTGTCGACGAGTAGCGCGCGAAATAGACTTGCATTGGCGCTCATTTCAAACCAGACTTAAAATGACCCGGGCCAGCAACTGGTCAGGCGCGCTGGCAACATGCTTGCTGTGCATACGCACTGCCAGCGCGCTGCCGCATATTGCAAACCCGAGTATACTTGGATGGAACATGGAGCGGCCGGTGGTGGAAGACGACAGCGACGACGCACTAGTCATAATGCTGATACTGATATCGGCTATATTTGGAACAATTCTGGGAATCGCCGCGGTGTTTTTAGTGCTATATGCGTTAGTTCAGGTCGTACAGCGGGTGCGGCGGTTTGTGTTCCGACTGGACGACGATGGGATGTCGGAGCGGATGCGTAACCAGCTGCTTCCCGACGAGGACTCGCGGCAGAGCTACGAGCTCGCTCGTGCGTTTGAGCGGCAATACCCATACGGTAGCGTTGACACGCAGCTGACACCCGAGCAACAGTCGCTGATTCGCGAAAAGGGCGTGGACGCATGGGAGTTTGACGTAAACCTGGACGTAAACGCAATGCAACAGAGCAAAACTGAAGTCTTGTTTATGGGCGGCGACAACTGCGTGCAAACCAACTTGCCGTTGCCCAAGAGCAACTCTGTGTACTACTTTGAAGTCAAGCTAGTCGAGAAACCAACGGACGTGAGCCTGTGGATTGGTCTGGCCACAAAGCCGTTCCCAGCGTGGCGGATGGTCGGGTGGAACAAGTTCTCGGCTGGATACTGCACCAACTCAGGTAGCGTGCACCAAAACAGCCCGTTCCGCGGCTCGCGCATTGGCGAGCGGCTGCTCAGCGGTGATATCCTTGGCATCGGCTACCAGCCACGCAGCGGCGTCATGTGGTTTACTCGAAACGGCCGGCGCTATAAGGAGATTGTGTCTGGCATGCTGTACGACTTGTTTCCGACTATTTCGGCCGACGGTCCGTGCTCGTTTAGCGCAAACTTTGGACAGCGCGGATTTGTGTTCATTGAAGCTAACGTCAAGCGCTGGGGTCTGGGGCCTGTCGAGGGCACACAACAGCCTCCGCCGGTATACGGTGCCAACCAGAACACAACGTTGCTTGAGACCGCAGAGTCTGAGTCCACAACACCCGAATCTGACGACGACAGTTCTATACAGCCAGCAGCCGAAGACACTGTTATTTTGATCGACGGTCAAGCGACCAACGAGCGGCAACACCAGCGCCGGCAGCGCACTCGGTCGGGCAGACGGTCAGCCAGCCATCGACCACCATTGTATCAAAAGGAAGACCCGATTGCTGCGCAGCTGCTGGAAGCGGGATCGACATCACTGGTGCCGGCCAGTTATCCAAGCAAACTGCCCGAGTCGCTGGAACCAACGACGTCAGAGCCACCACCATCCTAAACCACATGTACGTGGTTTTATACACCTCTTCTTTCTTTGCCTGTCGCTGTCTACATTGTTTTTTTTTTCATCCAGTTTTTACCGCTAGGGTTGTCATTCTCTTGTATTCCAAATGAAATTGTCATGATTGTGCTTTTAGTAGATGTATTGCTGGAAAAAATTGAATAAATGCGATCTAGTTGTCATTTTGTCTAAACTGTTATCTCAATGATCCACTGGTTAATATAAAACCTGTTGCAGAATTTAATAGAGTAAACCTTATTTATTCAATCGAGTCAATGAAACTAGCCAAAATAACTATTTCTTCTTATCGCGGCCGTCCCACATATAAAGTATATCATTGGCTCAAGCTAATTAAACCAACGGCTCGTTTGTCTGGCAGTATATATCTGTCGCATATATAAACTTTTGATATGTGCTCAGCGCAGTTACCGCAATGTTTGTACGCAGAACGAGTATTCTGGCGGATTGGCGAGTGCAGTTGGGACACCACAGCGTGGGCCAACTTGCAAACAAGATGCGTTGGAGCGGTTGCAGCTAGCAATGTGCTTGATGAAGACAATCGACGATATTGAGCCCAATTCTGGCACACAATCGATTTGGCAGCATACACGTTTTCGGCTAGGTTCTTAAACCAAGCGTGCAGTTGGCCTGCAGCTACTATTTGCAGTGCTGCAGTGTTCTAGAACACTACTGTGCGTGGGCCGCCAAGCCTGAACCGCCCATGTTTATAAAAGCGGTGTCTACAAAGACCCCAGCAAACTCTGATATTTATAGACCAGAAAACAATAAATAGAAGCTGTATTCTGATATTTTCAGATTGTTGGCAACAAAAAATCCAAAGATACATGGGACCAACGCGTACAATGAAATGACTGTTTGAGTTTGACCGTGGTTGGATCACCAGGGTCCACTCAAACAATCACGTCCAGAAACTTGGTAGTGGTTTCAAACCTGTGAGCCAAAGTCAGACTCTGGCTTTATGCGTCTGGCAGCGGTTGAGCATAAACTGGCCACAAAGTGAACACCTCTTTGCATCATACAGCTGCAGTCTTTCCCCCTGCCAGTTTTAGGTCCAACAAAGAAAAAGATCGGCCTCAACTATTTTCCGACATCAAACAAGCTTGCGCTGGTTGTGAAATGCAGGATGTTGACAACTGTACTTGCCGAAATATAAATGCGAAACGCTCTCTTTCCTGCCTCTTTCTTCTGAGCTCTGAACCTTTTCTCTCTTTTGCTTTTTTCTATAGTCGGACCTTTTACTCTCCGAGTCGGAACATTAGCTAGTGCATTTTCTATTTCGTGCATAGGACGATGCTTATTGACAGAGTCAGTCCAAGCAACCGCACGCGGGCGATGGGCATGGTGTGGCCCGACGCCCTGCGTATCCGCGGTTCCGTAATCCGGATTACGTTTCCCGCAGTGTTCTTGCTAACAGGATACGGCGTGGGCATCGCGTTCCTCATTCGCAAGTACGAATACTTGGCACTCCAAATCGCCATTCTAACGCCCGTAGCCGTCGTGTTGTCGCTGCTGCTTGTGTTCCGGACGAACTCGGCGTACGACCGGTTCTGGGAGGGACGCAAGATTTGGCAAGACCTGAAAGTAAACTCGCGCAACATGATCCGCAACACATGGTGCGGCGTCGTGGAAAAGTCCATCGAGGACAGTGTGCAAAAACGTCAGGCGCTGAAGAACGTTGCTGCGTTTATGATATCGATCAAGCACTATATTCGTGGTGAGGACGGGCTGGACTACGCCGACTACGATGGACTGTTGTCGCCAGAGTTCCGCATGCAAGTGTTGGCCCGCCGGAGTGCGCACAACTACGGCTCGATTGGCGGCTCTATTAACGGCTCGATTGGCGGCGCACACAACAGCCCGAACCGCGGGCAGAGCTCAAGTGAGCTGCGTATTCAACAGCAGCAGAGCAACGAGGGCTGGGAGCGCACGGTTGAGGTTCCGTTCCCGTCGCTGCTGTTGTACGAAATTCAAAAGTTTGTCGAGTACCTGATGGACAACGGCGTCGTTCATGGCCAGTTGTACGTCAATATGCTCAGCACTGTCAATTCCATGGGTACGCTGCTGGGCGGCTGCGAGCGTATTATCTCGACACCCATTCCGATGGCCTATCACATCCATTTGCATCATTCGTTGTACTTGTACCTGCTTGTCCTGCCATGGGCGCTGGGCTCCATGGGCCTGGCCAAGACCATCATTCTGCAGTTTATCATCTCGTTTATGATGATTGGCATTGATGCTATTTCGCGTGAAATCCAGAATCCATTCGGTTACGACGCAAACGACTTGGACCTTGATGCTTTCTGCGAAGCCATGTTGGTTGAGCTCAACTACGCGCTGAACCATCAAGCGCCAAAGGCATTGGAGGTTGTTGAAAACACACTTACAAACAACACGGATCGAGGCAAGAACTCGAGCGACAGGGCGGATGCTACTAGCAGCATATAACGCTTGGGTTGTTTTTGTCTATTGGTCATATCGAAATTATATTTAAATTTCTGTGTATTTTGAAACAGCATTTTACAGTTTTATCGTGTTCTCGCTGTTTCTGGTACGTGTCTCGTTGGCAGTCACCAGCAGCATGACTACGTTTATGACTGTTGTGCTGTTAAACATGGTCGTTATAAGCAGATTGTAGCCTGAGTGATCGCGCAGAAACTACGTTGCTTTGTCTGACTCATACAATACAAACACCCAGCACGCGAGCAATCGAAGGTGCTCCTCTTGTGATTTTTAGCATTGACGCAAGAGATAGCCCCGACTAACGCTGACTTTCCGTCTGTGACATGACCATTGCTACTAGTCGCCTAGCTGGTCAGCATTTCAACCGCGAATGACAATTAAACCAGGTAGACAACCTTTAAACAAGCCATTTTAAATAAATATATACAACAAATTAAAACTATAAATATAATATGTAAAAGCAAACCGACCCAACAACGCATTGCTCAAGGCCCAGGCGAGCAAACTTTAGTACAAACTATAAACAAATAGATTTTTTGATTGTCATCATGATCATTTATTTTTGTAAATATGACAATGGATGTATCACAATCCAAAATGCGCTCTTTCGAGCCTGTTTTCGCTTGTTTGCCGCTTAAAGAGAGCATGCCTCGACTCCAAAATCCGGGCAGTACCCAACTTTCTTTTCTCCTTTCTTTTGGAGCCGTCTGTCTCATACTTTACTGCAATTATTTTTACGTTTTATCTTTTGTGCGATGCTTTCAAACGGGATAAACTCGCGTTTGCAGCAGCTTCACCGGAATAACACTACACATATAGCGCCCGAGTGCCGGCCGCTTGGACAACAGCAAGCAGATTACTCGCAGGTATCGACGCGACGGGGCCGGGCAGCCGATCTTATTCACAAGTTTAATCAGCTTGCCACGCCAAAAGACAGCGTCAAGGCAGCCACCATTGGCAGAGCCACTGTAGGCTCGCGGCGTGACGGTCTGCGCCAGTTGTTTTCCTCAACATCGCCCGGTGACACGCCGCCATTGCTGGCCGAAGCAGAGGGCAAAACCACGAGCACGCCACGTGAATCTGCGCAGCCATTGGCCCGGCGCTTGGAGACGCGCACACCTGGCGTATCTCAGGATGACTCGGTTCTGGGCCAAACGAGGCAGTCGGTCTTTCTCAGCGACAGCGAGCTGGACCACGCGCTGTCTGAAATCCGCGAGTTCAGCAGAAACATGAACATCTCGCTCGGCGAAGACGACGCTACTTGATGCCACGAATAATGCCATCATTGAATGCGTGTGTGTGTCACACGCTCATTTTTATTAAGCCGACCTTGGAGCTCTTTTGTCTTTTCTTCCTTTTCTACCTGCATTTCTAGCATTTGTTTTATTGCGTATACCTAAGGCCTGTTTTATCATTTGTTTCTAATGCGGCTTTGCTGGGCGGACCTTTAAATGGACAGCAGCAATAACAACCTGTACAATGACGATAATGCGTGGTCGACGGTAATGACGACAATGCCCAGTGGCTCCGGCCAAGAACGAGCTGACGAGGAGCAGCTATTTTCGGCTGCAACGGCTCCGGTAACTACCGCACACAGCACGCCGCCAAACGAAGCACCGACAGCACAGACGCGCAGAGGGTTGACCAGCACACTGAGCGGTCGGCGGCAGCGTCACGAGTCGGCGCCCGAGCACCCATCGTCGACGTCACCAGCCAGCACAGTGCCTGACTCGGACGCAACCGGCCACCAGCTGTACACCAGCATGCATGATTCACAGGTCCTAGTAGGAACGCCGGTGCTTAGTGCTCGGAGAGACTCGGGTCGCGGTGCACGAGCATTATCACCGCACACAATTGGTCGCCATCCCATGACTCGCACTCGGGTTGATGATGTTGATGATGAAGATGTGCCGCCGGCGTCGCTGCTGATTGAGCTTCCCGAGGAGAGCACACCTGGTCGCCGCATGTTTGGCGAGACCGAACAGCCGCAGCAAGGCGGCGCACATGGGCCGAGTGGATTTGTCCGTCGGGCAGCGCATGCAGTGCAGCATCGCATTCAGGATATCAGCGGCCAAGCAGCGGCGGCAGCACTACCACGGCTGGGCGGACCGATGCCGCCGCCGCCTCGCCACCGCTCGCGAGAGTTTGGCGACGGAAACATATACACAACGACTGTTGACTCGGCATGGCCTCGGCGCCGAGGACGAACACCAAAGGCAGCTCGACTGAGCTATCGCGAGCGGGCACTGCGTGCATGGCGGGATGCGCGGCACCAGGACGATTTCTTCTGCCGAGTATATGCGTACTATGTGGGCAAAGGCGCGTTGACAATAATTCTGTCGCGAGTGCTGCAGCTGGCGACGCTGGCGTTTGTCGTGGTGCTGAGCACGTTTGTATTTGGCTGTATCGACCATGCCAAAGTGCGCGAGCAAAAGTCGCTGTCAGCAGTAGTGATTCCGCAGTGCACACAGAAGCTGACATGGCCAGTGACGCTGGCGCTGTGGTCAAGCGCAGCGTTTTGGATGGCGCAGGTGGTGCGGACAGCACTGGATGTGCCGATGCTGCTTGAAATACGGGCGTTTTTTGTCGAGGTGCTGGACGTTCAGGCGGCAGACATTGGCACAATTGCGTGGCACGAGGTGGTGGAGCGCATGGTGCGGCTGCGTGACGCGGAGATCCGCGAGTACCGTGGAATGACAAAGAGCCGTGTGCTGGCGCATCGACTGACAGCCGACGGCATTGTCAACCGTATTATGCGGCGCGAGAACTACATGGTTGCGCTGTTCAACAAGGATGTGCTCGATATCAGTGTCCCAGGTCTGAGCAAAACGCAGGCCCTGTCCAAGGCGCTGGAGTGGAACCTTTCGTTCTGCCTAATGAACTATGTGTTTGATGAGCGCGGGCAGCTGCGCAGACGGTTCTTGAAAGAATCGAATCGGGCGATTCTGAGCGAAGGCCTGCGCCGGCGATTCCGGTTTATGGCGGTGATAAACATGATGTTTGCGCCATTTATTGTGATATTTCTAGTGCTGTACAGCTTCTTCCGGTACTTTGAGGAGCTGTATCACGAGCCCGGCACACTGATGTCGCGTGCGTTTACGCCGTATGCAAAGTACAAGTTCCGCAATTTTAACGAGGTTCCACACTCGTTTAGACGGCGGCTTAATTCAGCACATCCAAAGGCAACACTGTATTTGGGACAGTTTCGTAATGATGCCATGATCGCCGTTGCGCGGTTTGTATCGTTTGTAGCTGGATCGTTTACGGCGCTGCTGTTGGTGTTTGCGGTGGTGGACAATGAGCTGAGTTTAGAATTCGAGATCACCAAGCACCGCACAGTGCTGTTTTACATTGGACTTTGGAGCGCTGTGCTGGCTAGTGCGCGTGGAATGGTGCCGACAGACGAGCAAGAGTATCTGCATCCAGCTTGGATTATTCGCGACGCATTGGAGGACCTGCAGTACATGGATCCAGAATGGCGAGGCCGACTGGACACTACACGTGTACGGCGTGAGTTTGAGGTGCTGTTCAGCTACAAACTACTGATATTTGCGCACGAACTACTGGGCGTAGTGACTGCGCCGTTCATCATGCTAGTGTCGCTACCCGGCTGTGCCGAAAAGGTGGTTGACTTTTTCCGCGAGTTTACAGTGCACAAGGAGGGCCTGGGATATGTGTGTAGCTTTGCTGTGTTTGACTTTGAGAAGCACGGAAACGTCGAGTTTGCTGCTCCGGCGCGTGCAGGTACACAACGGCTGGCGTCAAAGCACGGAAAGATGGAGCAGTCGTTTTTGGCATTCAAGGCCGACTACCCGGGCTGGCAGCCGCGGGACCCTGCAGGGTCTATATTCCTCCAGCGCGCACAGAACGCGCAGCAGGATCTCTGGCGCATGGGTAGCGTGGTATCGGGTGCAGGGTGGCAGGATCGACTGCTGCAGCAACAGCGCATGGCTGGATCGGTTCTTCCTACAGGAGCCAGTCTGTACCGGCCGCGCAACATACGCGGTGTTCCAGGTGCTCCGCCTGTTCCTGGTAGTGGCAACAATGGCAGTGGCAACAATGGTCCAGGCGAGCAGCACTATATGCGCTCACAGTATGCATTCCAGCCACCAGGGTTCAATGGTCAGCCTTCAGGATTCAGTCCGCAGCAGAATCCACAGAGTCTTGCCTCGCAGGCACTGCTACCGTTTGGGCCGACTCTTGGTGAAGCAGGCAAGGGCAAACAGACCGAGGATGTGGATCGACTGGCGCTATCAGCATTACCTCTCGTAGCATCGCCAAACATGGGCAGCTCGTTAAACTACTCTGTAATGAACGGCCGAGCACCACACGCGGGCATGTTTTCAGTTCTCAACGAGCTATACGAGCAACAGCTGCATTAAGACAATGCATTACAACCCAGGGCTAAAAGACACTAAATGTGGAGAGCAGCACGCACTTCCTTCTCGCGTTGTTCGGCTTCGGCCTCGCAGACGGCCTTTTTGGCCTTGCGTGCCTGGCGCTCAATGTAGACATGGCGGTTGTCGATGATGCGGTTGATGATAGCAGATGTGGTCAAGTTCAGGCCAGGATGGTCGACTTCGTGGTAGATGCCGCGCTCTTTGGGCAGCGCATACGGGTCTTTGCCGTCGATGTCCAGCGGCTGGTCGCTGGCGCCATGGGCAACGGCGTCGACGTGGTACACATCTTCCAGCACATCCTTGGTGACGCTGTATGGCGCGCCAATGACGACCTCATCGACGTAGCGGCACTGCAGCACGCCCAGCACACGCTCCTGCAGGTTCATGACCGGGAAGCTGCTGCCCTTGACCGCATTGACAGTCTGGTCGTCGTGCACGCCCACCAGCAGATAGTCTCCCAGCTCGCGTGCGCGGCGCAGGAACTCAATGTGGCCAGTGTGGAACAGGTCAAATGCACCATCGACATAGACGACGCGATCTCCAGGGGCCGGCTCGCGTCCCGAGGAGAACTGCACAATCTTCTTGGATGTCGAGAGATAATGCGCAATTCCTGTCAACGCTCCTGCTGGTATACCCTGCGAAAAGTCAGCCACGGCGGCAGCGTCGACGCCCTGGATTGGTGAGCGCACAGACCGGCTGCCGCGGATGTGGTGGTCGCGCGTCAGAAGCAACATGCGACCGACCAGCTCTGTCGTTGAGACTCCGACGGTGCGGCGACATTCGCGGTAGCGCCCGGCGTCCTTGACCAGCTGGTAGCAGTCAGAGCCGTCGGCAGCCGTGGTGATGTCATCGCCATGCACAACAAAGTCAATGTCGTACGTGTCCAGCATCTCCATGGTCGTGACGTACGGCGCGTCGCGCACAACCTCGTCGACCCACTTGCACCCGGCCACCGCTGCGTAGCGCTCCTCCTCCTTCATCACGCACGGACCCTTGTTCTGCTCGACCTCGGCATCCGAGTGCACGCCCACTACGAGATAGTCGCCCATCGCCCGCGCCTACAGAAAAGTTGGTTAGCGTCTGACCTGTGTATGCATCTTAGCATACACGCTAGTTGACATATGCTTAGCATATACTCTTGGTACTTTACCTGGCGCAGCGCGTTAGCATGCCCAAAGTGCATCATGTCAAAGCAGCCGTCGACCCAGACACTACAACCATATCTTGTTAGAACTTGAGCAATATATTTAGTCCTTGTCAATTTGTGCTAGCATACCGAACGGGCTTGCGTGTGTTGTCCTGTGCCATTTCCAGATTATAGCGAATTCAAAAGTAAATATTAGAGTAGTTGTAGAGAAAAGAAAGCTTTTGTTTTGTAAAAAGTGCAGATAACTAGAGCACGAGCGGTGCGCACGTTCTCTGGCTATTCGTCCATCTTTTCTTTCTTTGCCACTTGTGCAAATTTAGTTTGTTTACGATTATCTTGAGGCTTATATATGGAACGACGGTTGGTGGCTACACTCGACGATGTGGCAACCGGCAGTCACCGCGCACACATCCACAACGCAACGGTATCGTGGACGATAAGCGGACGGTTTCTGCGGTGCTATTGCGTTGACTCGGCGGTTGAGCACGTGACGTTTGCGCAGTTTGGATCAGAAGCAGTCGTCTCGCTGTGTATATTTGGCGTGGACTCGCTGGCTATATACTACTGTACGGGCGAGTCGTTCGTTGTGGCGCTGCCGTTTGGCGTGCGGCGAGTGTGTGCGCTGCAGCGGGGGCTGCTTGTCCAGCGAACGGCAGAGACGTCGTTTGCCGGAAGTCTGCCAACATTGTTCAGCCTGCTGGGTCCTCGTAGTGAGTTCAAGATGCTGGGGCTTGGGCGGACAACAGATTTAGACCGCACAACACGACAGTTGCTCTTGAGTCCAACGCCGTCACGGATCGACGGGGCAATCCCAGTGTTCAACGATCCCAATGTTGTGTTATTATGTGCCGCATCCAGCCGATCCAGCTCTGCGCAATATTTGCTCTGCTGGGACGCTCATGTGCGCCGCCACGTTGTGTACCAGTGTCTAATTGCCGAGCAGCCCGACGCAATTGCAGACTCGGACGCATTGTCGCAGCTCTCCAACATCAGCCAGTTCTCAGCATCCCGGCCTCACATGTCCCGCCAGCCATCTTTGTCAGTCCAACGTCGCACGTCCGCAGTGCCACAACTAGCTGCGTCACGCCGAAAAAGCGGGTTCACCTCGGCGGTCAAAAACGACCGGCGCAGTTCAATGCTCGGCCGCGTGTCGTTCGACTCGCCGGCGCCCAACTATGCTGCAGACATATTTCGCGAGCAGCGGCAGATGCGCGCAGAGGTTGTATTACAAGTGTGTTGGTCTGAGCGTCGGCAGCGTGAGGAGCTGTGTGCGGATGCACAGTTATGTGTTGTACAGGCGGGTACGGGCGCTGATGTGGTGTGTGTATTGGTTGGAGGCACGGTTGTTACGCTTGACGCGACGTTTGATGAGGTGATGAGATGTCCGGCTGTTTCAATGGCATGTGTGCGGGCAACGCGTCCGGAGCTTGATGATCTGCTGCTGGTGGATGCAGCTGGCGATTTACTGGTGTCGCTTGGTGGCTGTGCCAAGCCTCTGGCTCTGAAGCATCGCGTTACTGGGGATATTTCTCGTATTGTGTATACGGCAGGCGACAGTGCTGCGCTGGAGACTAGCGGCCAGCCTAATATTGCACTTGTATCGACACAGGTGCGTATATCGCGATTGGCCCGATCACTAATTGATTCGTTTTCATTCGTGGTCTCGCGATCGGTGATTATGCTGCTGTGGCGGTCTGTCGTAGCATCGCTACTACATGCTGACACCGCACATGACGAGATGGCGCGGCTATCGTCGCTGCTGCTTTACGGGAACGACCAACGAGAGCCAGCGACATTATTGCCTGCACGCGTCAAAGCCGAGCTGCGGGATCGGGCGCCAGCTGTCCTGTTTGCCTTTATGCTGGTCTATGAGGACACTGCGTTGCACAGATATGAGCCTCCAGATCGGGTGGCAAAACTGGGACATTTGTTGCTGCAGTTTGCAGCTATAAACGGGCAAACCCGCACACACCAGGCGCTTTTGCGTATTGGATTAGTGCCGCCGGCTGATTCAGGAACTACAGAAGCTCCGGCTACTCGACAGCGAGCCGTGGATCGTGATCCAGCGATTGTTCCATCGCTGGCCAAATGGGCGCTCTCAATCTTAGATGGCAATGCTCAGCCCGAGTTGTTTCCAACCCTGGAACATATTGGCAATCTGTTTGGAATCACAGATGCAGAGCCAGTATTTGGCGCACGCGATTCGACAAAACTGCTTAATGTGACCGCCAATGTGCTGTGGCAGCTGGCATTAGATCGTGATCCAGCACTTGTGCTGCGACAGCTGGCTAGTGACAAAGCACCAATGCTGTTGCTGCGCCAAATAACTATTGACATGCGGTGGCTGCTGTGTTCTGTTATTGAGACGATGCAGCAAAAGTGTGTATCGTCGTGGCCAACCAACATATTGACGCTGCTTGGCCGGCACGACATGATTTCCAATACAAGCGATGCTGTCTCTACGAACACGGCTGTGAGTCACCGGGACATGTTGGCTAATAATTCCAATGGGCTGACGGAGCCCAAAAGCATTGTAGAGATATGCGACTCAGTGCTGGACCAGCATGCGGAGCGAAAGCACACTTGGACGCAGTCGCCTCGAGCGCGCGAATTCAGCATGCTGGTGTTTAACCGCGACTTGCGTCTTGAAGAGGCTGAACGTCTGCTGGACCTGTCTGCGCCTACATACACGACCACAGCGCTGGACACTGCGGACACAGCCGACGATCCTGATCGAGCCAAAACACAGTATCTGGGGCTTTTGGCACGGCGCGTATTAGCGTTGCCACTGGGCCAGTCACTGCTGCGTTATAGCTCGCGACAGCTTAATCCGCAGGGCGCATTACCCATTGATCTTCCTGTTGTGGCAGCGCAGTTTCGGGGAAACAAAGCTGCAAGTACTTGGACGTCGGATGCAGATGTGAGCTGGCCGCTGTTTCATAGCGGCGTGGCGGCGGCATTGTCGGTTGAGCGGGACCAGCTGCGGCGTGAGCATCCATCGTGGGTGCTGCTGAACTGGCCGACAGAACCCACAGATACCCAAGACGATCCCAATGCGATAAAAGAGTTTGACGCAGCTCTAGCATCCCATGCAGGGTTTTTGCTAGGCATGGGACTTCTGCCTCGGGACCTCGAAACAACAGACAAATGTGACGACACGAGCGAACAGCAGCGCAACATCAGCGGGCCACTGAGCAATATGCCGCCATGGCAGACGTTCAAGTACCTGAGCAAGCGCCACGGACTCACATCCATTGCATTGCTATTGGGATGCGCGTGTGCGCACCGCGGCACGATGAACAGCTCAGTGAGCAAAATACTCTCGCTGCATATTCCCAATCTGTTGCCGCCCGGGTCATCTGAGCTGATGCTGCTTTCGTACGGCACGCAGGCGGCGGCAATGCTGGGCCTAGGCTTGTTGTTTATGCAGTCGCAGAACCGACGAATGGTTGAAGTCATGTTGCATGAGCTCGAAAGCGTTGAGGTGCGTGGCACCAGTGGCCGGTTGGATGGCGTGGATCCGGCGGAGAGCACGGCCGAGTGTTATTCGCTGGCGTCTGGGTTTTCGCTCGGGCTGGTGGTGCTTGGGCGTGGATTGTCGACCAAAACGCTGGCTGATCTGCGGCTGCTGGATACGCTATCAGCGATGATTAGCGGAGGCAGATCAGGAGCAGCGCCTGCTCCCCACACAGACAAAGATGGCGCTGAACTGGATGCGTTTGCCGGCTTGAGCATCTCGTCGAGCGGATTGTCGAATGTCGGGGCAGTTGCGGCGATTGGCCTGGCGTTTCTGGGCACCAACTACAGCCCGGCTGCACAGCGCCTGGCCGCACCGACTCCGCTGCAGCAGCTCCGCACAGCTGATCCGTTTATGCTGCTGTGGAAAACGCTGATGCAGCAGCTAATCATGCTGGACCACATTGAGCCCACACTATCGTGGATCGAGTCCACAGTTCCCAGCGCATGTATTATTTCTACAGCCAATACGCTGGCACCAGACCTGTACCGCATCCGGATCCACGCCGTGGCAGCAGCGTGTTTTGCGCTTGCGTTGAAATATGCAGGCACAGAAGACCCTCACGCGCACTCGATCATTGTTGGGGTGTTTGACGAGCTGGAACTGGCGGCTACCAGGCCTGCGCTAGACTACGAGTCCAGTTTGACTCGAGCAGCAGCCCAGTCGTGTCTCGACATTGTGTGTGTGTCAGCAGCACTGGTACACGCCGGAAGCGGCGATATTGCCACAATGAAACGACTGCGTACATTGCACGGAGTTAATGCGAATCGGTCGTATGGAAACCATATGGCATCGCACATGGCACTGGGAATTTTGTTCCTGGGCGGCGGAGCGCGGTTCACAATCTCACGTTCCACGCAGAGCATTGCACTTTTGGTGGTTGCGCTGTTTCCGCGGTTTCCGCAGCACTATACCGACAACTGCGAGCACTTGCAAGCGTGGCGCCATTTGTGGGCATTGTGCGTGGTGCCGCGGTGCCTGGTTGTGCGGGACGTTCGTACGGGCCAAATGTGCAGAGACGCAGTTGTCGTGTTGCATTCAGAGAATAGGCAGACAAGTGTAGTGCCGCCGGTGCCGTTCCCGGAGATGGATTGCGTGCAGAGTATACGAGTGAGCGCGCCTGGATATATGGCGCTCAGTTTGGATGTGTCGCTTGGCTCGCATACTCGTGATCTGGTTTCACGGCGGCGTGTTCTGTACCTGCAGCCGCAAACGCCTGCGCCCATGCACGGCATAGCCGTACTGTCTCAATTTACAGAATGGCTGACAAGCACGCAAATGCGCGTTAATGTATTGTGCGCGCAGCTAATGCAACCGCATTCAGTAAATGACGCTGTGGACTCATCAGTGGTACATGCGATACAACGGCTTCGCATATGTGTGCTTGCCATGCACAGTCCATTTGTTGCGCGCAATAGCTGTGTGAGTGGATGGGCCGAGAAAGCGTATTTGGCGTGGCTAAACGTCCGCACGCGTGTGGTTGCGCTGGCTCGGCACGACGAGATCCGGCGGTTGCTGACAAGGTACTGGACGGGAAGCCAGCCAAACACTCAACTAAGCGATATGCGTGCATCGTATGCTACAATTGCGTTGCTGTACGCGGTGCTCGACCTGCCAGCTCCAAGCGATGCAATGAAGCTTGCGCAGCAAGTTCCGATCTCGCAACTCATCGATTTTATGCTTCAGTAACACGATTTTTGTGTAATCAAGTCAATTCGATTATGTGATTTTGCTTACGGGTGAGGGGAAGCCAAAGAAAAACGCACCTATCTTTCACTTCTTTGCTCCTATCGCTGTAAATTTTTTATTGTGCAAATTAGCGGTACGTAAAGACTAGCCGTCTGTTCCTGGCCTATATAGCAGCATCTAACCACCATCTGTCTGTAGGCACACGTTTCTACTGTATAGGTTCTGAATTCACCGACACGAGTAACGACACCATGGTATCTGGAAAGAAGATTGCAGCGGCCGTCTCGGTGACTGCGCTGGTAGCGGGCCTGAGCTACATGGCGTACTTTGACTACAAACGTCGTAACGACCGTCAGTTCCGGCGCAAGCTCCGCCGCGACCGCAAGAAAGTAGAAAAGACGGCCACCAAGATCAGCTCTCCGTCTATTGACGAAATCAGCGACCTGGCGATGGAGCTTCTGGGCAAAGTGGCCTCCGAGCCTATGCCTCAGTCGCCCGAGGACAAGGAGCAGTTCTTTATGGCGCAAGTGTCAAAGGGCGAGGCTCTGAGCAGCTCGGGTGCATCGGCATATCCTGAGGCCGCGTGCTGTTTCTTCCAGGCTCTGAAAGTGTATCCGAATCCGGTGGAGCTCGTGATGATCTACCAGAAAACCACGCCGGACGCGGTGTTTAAGCTGGTGATGGCGATGATGGCGCAGGAGGTGAAGCAGAAGCAGGCGCGGTACTTTGATGTGTTTCCCCCGAGGGACTCGAATGTGCGCATCAAGGACAAGAGCAAGATGGAGGGCAAGACAAAGTACAAGCATTCAGAGGATGGTGTGAAGAGCGATGTGGTTGTGCCGAACCGTGCGTTGTTTGCGACAAAGGGCGTGGAGCAGGGAGAGGTCGTTTATGAAGAGGAGTCGGTTGTGTCGGCGTTGCTGCCGTGTGCACAGAATGGAAAGTTCTGTTATCACTGTTTGCGGGCTGTTGCTGAGGAGAAGGCTGAGACTGAGTCAACTGAGGATGTTGAGGAGAAGGTTGAGGAGACTGAGTCAACTGAGTCAACTGAGGATGTTGAGAAGAAGGTTGAGGAGACTGAACCGGTTGAGGAGACCAAGAAGAGCAGCGCCACATTCGAGTGCGAAAAGTGCCACGACGCCGTGTACTGCTCGGAAAAGTGCCGGCAGGACGCGTACGACGCGTACCACCAGTTCCTGTGTCCCAGCAGCAACAAAACGGCGCGCGAGTTTGCCGAGCTGACGCAAAAGTCGCACGAGCTGGCGCCGATCCTCATTGCCAAGTTCTTTGGCACTTTGGTGGACCGCGAGAAGAAGAAGGAAATTGCACGTGCTCTGGGAGTGAGCGACAAGGGCGATACGGACGAGTACACGACGTGGGAGCATCTCGAGATCATGCGGTACTTGGAGCTGATCCCGACTGCGAACGATGCGACTGCGCTGCATAAGCTGGGCGAGGTGATGAGCGCCAGCGTGCCTGGACTAAATGAGTTTGTGACGGGCGAGCGGTACACGATGCTGAAGGGCAAGCTGGATTACAACGCATTTACGGTGCACACGGAAGGCGTTGTGCCCAAAGAGACTCCCGAGACGCATGTATCGGACACGATGCGCGACGACCACACAAAGAGCGCGGTGGGTATCTCGATGTATCTGATTTCGTCGCACATTGCCCACGACTGCGACCCGAATGTGCAGGTCGTGTTCCCGGACGGCACCGACAAGGCCGCCGTCAAGGCCTTGAAGAGTATTGCGGCGGACGAGGAGCTGCGTATTTCGTATGTGGACCCACAGCAAAGCGTGGAGGAGAGACAGAAGCAGTTGCAGGCGTTGTATCGTATAAAGTGTGCGTGCAAAAAGTGTGAGGCGGATTTGGAGGCGGCAAAGGCAGAGGCAGCGGCTGCTCCAGCAGCTGAGGACAAGGCGGAGACCGTTGAGGAGAAGTCTGCTGAGGCGGTAAAGACCATTGATCCGAACGATGAAGGCACCCCGTCGTTTGCAGCAGTTGCAGCGTCGCCTACGCCTGTGTCGGCGGTTGAGGACAAGGCGGAGGTTGTTGAGGAGCCAGAGGCTTCGCCACTAAAGACCATTGATCCGAGCGATGAGGGCACTCCGTCGTTTGCGGCTGTTGCGGCGTCGCCTTCGCCTGTTGAGGCCAAAGCGGAGGAGGCAGAGAAGCCGGAGGCCGAGACCGATGAGGAGGAGTATGAGACTGAGGAGTCTTCTGACAACGAGTAAGAAATAATATATATTCGTTACTCAATTTTAATAACGTGACTGGTTTCCCACAATGGACTATTGAATGCACCACTAAAATAAATATTCTAGTAAAAAATTGCGTATAATTTCTAAGCAACAACATTGTGTATTTTATATTGTCCTTCTACCAACCACAAACCAAACCTTTGAAAAAATGGATGGCCAACTAGAAGTGACAAAAAAGCAGTTCCCCCGGCACAAACTGTTCAACCGCGAACTTCCAACTCTCATGTACGGGTTTGGCGACAGCTCGCCATCGAATCCCGAGAGCGTCGACGTGCTCGAAGACATTTTGATCGACTATATAAACACGACGTGTGTGGAGGCAGCTCGTGTGGCTGGCCGGCGGTCCAAAGTCACCGTGGACGATTTCAAGTTTGTGCTGCGCAAAGACCCGAAGAAACTGGCGCGTGTCGAGGAACTGTTGGCGATGAATAAGGAAATCGAGTCGGCGCGTACACTGTTTTAAGTATTGCTTTTTAACAAGACTTTTTTCGTACCTTTTTGGATGTAAGCACTGCTTGGTCGTGGCTCGGGTGTACAGGTCTCTTGTAGCTCTATTGTGCGCGGATCTAATGGTACATGGCTCTTCTCTGCTTGGCGACTGTAAATGTCTCTATTGAATTATTAATCATTATTTGCATTCTAAAGTAAACGAATTGATTGTATTTTAAGAGCTTGCAATTAAAAGATGTATTAGAAATTTAATAAAGAATGTGTGCTTTTAGAACAAGACACGAGTGATAATGTTCTCACCAATCGCCGTGACATGCTCATAAATAGTGTTAATGTCCTTTGAGTCCTCGACTGTAACGTCGGCCATAAAGTACGCGACATCGCCCTTTGAGTCTGAAATCTGCTTGTTTACGTTATAGTCGGCCAAAATGTTGTTGATCTGCCGCAACACACCTGGTACATTCTGATGCACATTGACGATACGCACAGTCGTCCGGTCAGTAGATGGAATAGCACGCAAGTCACACTCGGCAAAGTTCACTGCGTTGATTGATGCGCCCGTGTTGACAAACTTGGTAGCTGCTGTAGCAACTTCGATACCGATCATGCGCTGGGCCTCCTCGGTCGAGCCACCAATATGCGGTGTCAACAGTGTGTTCGGGCAGTTACGCAGTGGGCTCTCGAATCCCGGGCCATTGGCCAGCGGTTCTTTTGGGTACACATCGACAGCAGCGCCCGCCAAATGACCCGACTTTAGCGATGCAGCCAGAGCATCAATGTCCACCACAGTACCACGCGATGCGTTGATCAGATACGACCCAGGCTTCATCAGCGCAAGCTCACGAGCGCCAATCATGTTCTTGGTCTCGGGCGTCTCAGGCACATGGCACGACACAAAGTCTGCCTCAGCAAGCACCTCATCCAAACTCTCCACAGCCGTGCTCATACCGATGGGCATGAGGGGAAGAATGTCGTACCAAATGACATGCATACCGAGTGACTCGGCCAGCACACCGAGTTGTGTGCCAATGTGTCCGTACCCGATAATGCCCAGTGTCTTGCCGCGGATCTCGTAGCAGTTGTTGGATACTTTGTTCCACACGCCATCGTGCATTTCACGCGAGCGGTCGCCGAGCTGACGGGCCAAAAGTATAATCTCGGCAATCACCAGCTCAGCCACGCTGCGACTGTTGCTGAATGGCGAGTTGAACACACAAATCTACAAAACATAAAACTGTGATTAGTTATCAGCAGTGTTCAGAAATGATACGGATGGTTGATATGGAGCAACATGTACTTACACCGCGGGACGCTGCGTATGTCAGGTCGACTTGGTTCGTGCCAATGCAAAAGCACCCAATGGCAATTAGCTTGTTGGCATGCGACAGCACCTCTTGGGTCAGCTTGGTCTTGCTCCTACAACCATTAAGCAAGATTTTAGCGTGGGAGCCATATGTAGGCCACATAATCACTCATGCACTGTTTTTGACTCAATGTTACCTTATGCCAACCACATGCACGTCCTTGATCTTCTCGATAAGAGCATCTTTGTCAAGCGCCTTTGTGTGGAACTCGACCTGGTACCCGGCCTTGTTCAATATGTCGACGGCCTTTTGGCTAATGTTCTCGAGCAACAGAATCTTGATATCTCCGCTATAAAATGGCTTGAGCTCGCGAGTCTGCTTGTCACGGGTGTTGAAACTGTCGCGGCGGGAAATAGGTACCGGCTGGATCTGTAGCGTATCAAACATTGAGCAAACAAAGACGTATAAAAGAGAGAGAAATAGTGTCGTATAAAAAGAGAGGAAGAAAGAGTTCCTGCGTCTCGGCGTTCTTTTTAAATGTTAATTGTCCGAGGGCCAGATCCAAGCAAGATAAAGACAACCCAATCCTCACAGTGACTTTCACGGGCAAAGCGGGCAATCTTCCCCTCCTCCTTGTTTGGTTGTTATCTATTGGCCCAATGTTCCGACTCTGGACATGGGCCACGGCCTGTGATTTGTGCAAAAAGCACGAGACGTGCAACATCCGTATCCTAACTTGCACATTCACAAAGTACCAAAAGTACCAGCTCGTCCGCCTTTAAGGATATATTTCCATAGTTGGTATGTCTGTGAAAGTGAGAGAAAGAATAGAATAAAAAGATCATGCACTCATCGCGCCAATGGCCGTCACCGAGCGGTGAGCAAAGAAACGCACATCTGGATCCGGGTCCTCTTCCAAACGAGCCAACGTCGGTCTGATAATCGACTCTTCGAGCTGCGCCGTGTCAGCGCTCTTGCGCAAAACTTCGGTCAGCGGCTCGAGGCTCTTGGCCACGTTGAAGCGGATGTTCGGGATCGGGTCGTTCACCAGCCCCTCCAGCGACGGCAGAATCATGTCGCGCACAATGTCCGGCGTAACCGACGGCGCAATCATCGTAATGGCGAAAATGGTCGTCATGCGGTACAAGTAGTTTGGATGCGTCGCCATGATCAGGATCTTGGGGATTATCGTCGCCCGCGCCCAGTCCACGCCAAACACTTCGGTCAGCTTCTTCAGGTTCACCGTCGCCGCCTCGCGGATCGAGTACACCGGGTCGCCCAGCCACGACATGCACAGGCTCGACAGCTGCTCGTCAAAGAACTGCACGCCCAGCTGCGACGCAATCAGCGGCACATACTCGATGATCGCCAGGCGCACACGCCACTGCTTGTCCTCGGCCAGCTCGACAATCGCCGGCAGCAGAGACTGCGACAGGCTGTCGATGCCCACCACGCTGTCCACCGCGTCGAGCTTTGAAATAATGTTCAGGCGCACATCTGGGAAGCTGTCCTTGAGCAGCCGCAGCAACAGCGGCAACAGGTGCTCGATCGTGCCTTCCTTGCCGAACACGCGGCACAGCGACCCGATGTGCTTGGCCAGCGTTGCACGCACATGCTGCGACGGGTCGTCGACCAGCTCCTGCAACGGCGCCTGCAGACGCCCAACAATGGCCTCTGAGTTGCCCAGCCCCGCCAGCCCGTCAAGCTGCGTGCACACTGCTCCGCGCACCTCGGCCTCGCTGTCGTGCATCAGCGATATCGCCACGTTCAGCAGCTCCTCCTGCAGATCTGCGTCCTTGATGTTCGTCGCCAGAGACACAAAGTGGTCAGCCACCATGTACCGCACGCGCCACGACTTGTCCACGCACAGGCTCTGCACAATCGCACCCAGGTGCTGCTTGCACTCCTCGGTCGTCAGCCGCTTGGTTATCGCTACCAGCGGCTCCACAGTCAGCAGCCGCACAGAGTCCTGGTCGTCCTCGGCCAGCTGCCGGAAGTTGGGGATTGCAAACGATACCACATGGTCGTCGGAGATCTTCTCAACCACGTCCTTGAGGTTCGACGCCGCCGCGCGCCGAATCATCGGCATGTCGTCCTTGCACAGCGCCTCGTACCCGGCCCGCAGCTTGCTCTGAATTGCGTCCGTCACCTTGCCATACGCCGATGCGTAGAGACCCGCTGCGCTGGAGCGGCTGGTAAACCACTCTCCCGACGACAGCCGCGCAATGCACGGAATCAGGTACTCCTCAACATGGAGCTGGTCCATGCCCGAAACCAGCTTGTTAATAGACTCGACCGCCTAAACTCCGCTCAATAAAAATAAACAAATTAGCCTACGCACATGCTTACTGTGCTTTAAAAATATATACACGTATTGCTTACCTTCTCGCGAACAACCGTCTCTTCGGCGGCAGCCAGGTTCTCCAGCGGCCGCAGCAGCACGTACGCGTATTTGGGCCCGCCCACATACTGCACAAAGTCACCCAGCAGCTCTGCCAGCGCCAGCAGCAATTCGTCCTCGTCGTCAATCGACTCATCTAAAAACGGAATGAGCTCCTCCCGCGTGCGCTCCTCCCCCATTGCCAGTGCCAGCACACTTAGGCGCTTGAGGCTTTCTAGGCGGTCGGTCAGATTGTCTGATTTCATCGCATCAGCAATTGCTGCCAATGCTCCCAGGTCGCCGGATTGCGCGTCCTCGAAATCATACCGTGGCCCGGGGCTTGGCCCACCGCCAGCTGGCGGCGCGCTGTCAATTGACATTTGCTCGGCCATTATGTTTTTTATTGAGACTTGTTTTGAATAAATAGAATTTGGAAAAGAAAAAGAAGAGGAAAATGCTAGCTTGGCCAGTTTGCGCACAACAATGTTCTGGCAGTGCATGACATTGAACCTAATCCGCTAATCCACATGTAATTTCCACACAGCTTTACCAAGTCATTAATATAGATTTTTTTGTACAAACCGGCACTACAGCGCCAAAAGTGATAACGAAATATGTGAGCTAGGTGGAGGGAAAGTGCGAAAGTAATGGTTGAAGATGTACACAGAAATATTCAGCAGAGTCCGACCCGCCTGGCTTTTGAAAAAGAGTGTAGAGGATCGGCGGGAAATACTCAGGGAGAACACCAGAAACATACATAGTTGATGTCTGAGGACTCCCTCGTTTAGCAGAGAGAGCGAGAAACACAAACAACAGGTACATTGAACCCATCTCAAAACATCCCCCAACCACGCCCAGAATAGAAGCATCCGTGAAAAATGGCCCTGTCACAATAGCAACAAAGACGCCAAACGGTTTTTGTTTTAGCATGGCATCTTGCATGTGCGCAGGCTCATCAAGATGCTAGCAGCAGTGAACACATCATCCTCGCACATGCCGCGATCGAGCGGTGCGCTGGGCTGTGTCTGCTTGGCCACTGTGCGGAGGCCAGCCGGCGAATAGCTGCCAACCAGCGTGCCCTGCGACGATACAGACGACGCTCCCGACTCAGAGTCACGGTGCGCCTGCGCGCCATAGTCGGGCATCCGCGGCGCAGGCACGTCGATTCCATAAGCTTTTGGCGCATCGACGACCGGATATGCGGGCTGCGCATACACATAGTGTTGCTGGACAGGGCGATCTGCGTGCGCAAAGCGCGGAGTATAGGCAGGAGCCGGCACAGATGCAACCTACATGAATATGGCCCAGAAAAACACGAGGCGCAGTTGCAAAGTGACGCACGAAACGCAGGTGGTGCAGATTAGTATGATGCAAGGCTACATAAGGAGCAAGGAAAGGGGGGCACTCGGCAGAAACGACAGACCAGTCCAAGCATGCACAGCTAAAGATGCACGGTGCAGCAAACGCAGGTCGCACAATACAGCCCTTGTTTTCCCTCGTCAAAAGCATCATGCTCTTGAAAGGGGAGAGTGACTTTCAGCATTGGGGCAGAAAAGGCACCCTTTTCTTGTCACTTGAGATGATGGAAATGCTTACCTGTTGAGGCGTGTCCTGCGGCTCCAGCAGCTGCGACAGCGACGGCAAACGCTGCGGGCTGCCTGCGTAAATGTCAGTCTGTGGAGGCAACGACTGTGGGCTGCCTGCGTAAATGTCAGTCTGCGGCGGCGGAGGCAGCTGCGCATACACAGGAGCGTAGTACGCCTGCTGCGCGTCCTGCCCCGCGTACGAGTAGTGTGAGTGTGCGGAGGCCGGCGCAGCCGTAATATATCCATGGGCTCTGGAGAGCGACGGATGTGCGGGGCGCTGGGAAAACTCCATTTTTAATAGCAGAGAGCTGAAATCAAGGCGGAAGCAAGAAGAGTGCAAAAGTCTCAAGAGAGGGAAAAGGTGGCCAAGACAAAAGAAAAGAGAATCTCGGTTTGCACAAAAAGAGAAAGAGGGAGACAGCGATGGGCTGGGTAACGGAGCTAGCGCTTGATGCTAAAAGGCGCAAAGAGAAAGAAAGAGGTGTCTTGTCCAGAGCAAGAAGAAAATATATGAGCGGGATAGCAAGCGGAGAAGAGCGCGGTAGAAAAAAAGAAGCAGGAAAAATGGCGTGCAAGGAAGTGGCTGCAGTGCACCTCTGAAAAGTGGCGGCAAGGGCATCCCTTTCCCGCACAGCCAATCGCCGTATCTGCCAGCCGAGCAACGCCTGCGAAATCAGCACTGTGAGGCCAGGCTCTTCCACGTTGCCCGTCAGCAAAGCCTTTTTCTGCAAATATCACCTGAACTGTCAGGGCCTTCGCGAACAGACACGGGAAAACAGCTCATGTGGTGTTAAAAGGCGTCGGCCAAGCACGGCTATTGAACAGACTCTGCGCTCCGGCTCTATTGCCTGGAACCTGCTGTTTGCCCACAATCGCTTTTGCGCACAAGCACTGCTGTTTCAGGCAGCTTCTCTTGTCCACTCCTCCTGGCCACAATAGCCACACACCAGCCGTGCGCATTTGCCTGTTTAAACCCGCAGCACTTTCTCCTACTTGTGTTTTTAACGACATGCGTTGTGCATTGCAGCTGACTGCTTCATGCTGCCGTTATTCTCTAAGCTTTTGGCAGAGAGTACGCCGATTATGCAATCAACCGTATCTAATCCTAGCGGCAAGTGGGTTTCCCACGCTGGCTGCAATCACATTCATACTTGGAATATACTCGGACCCGCCTTTGCTCCTATCATTTCTTTATCGCATATTTTCTTGGCCTCATATCCACTATTCTGGTTGTATTTTCCTATAGTATGTCTGCTCGCAAAATTCTCGACGTTGTCATCGCGTCTGCCGTGCGCACGCCGGTTGGAAGCTTCCGCGGCTCACTCGCCAAGCTAACAGCCCCGGAGCTGGGTGCCGTGGCCATTCGCAGCGCTGTCGACCGGGCGGGCATTGATCCATCGCACGTAAAAGAAGTGTACATGGGCAACGTGCTGCAAGCAGGCGAGGGCCAGGCGCCGACGACGCAGGCGCTGATCAAGGCCGGGCTCTCCGAATCAACGCCGGCCACGACGATCAACAAAGTGTGTGCGTCAGGCATGAAAGCCGTCATGCTTGCGGCACAAAACATCCAGCTGGGCATCCAGCCAACGATGGTTGCTGGCGGCATGGAGAGCATGTCCAACGTCCCATACTACATTCAGCGCGGCACCCAGTACGGTCATAGCGAACTGACCGACGGCATCATCAAAGACGGCCTGTGGGACGTGTACAACAAGATCCACATGGGCAACTGCGCCGAAAACACTGCACGCAAGCACTCTATTTCGCGTGAGATGCAAGACTCGCATGCCATTACCTCGTACAAGCGTGCGGCGGCTGCCTGGGAGGCCAACGTGTTTGCCGAAGAGATCGTGCCAGTCACCATTAGCACACGCAAGGGTGATACGATTGTGTCGATCGACGAGGAGTTCTCCAACGTCAAATTCGACAAGATCCCGTCGCTTCGCCCTGTGTTTGACAAAAACGGAACTGTCACGGCGGCCAATGCCAGCTCTCTGAACGATGGCGCCAGCGCTTTGCTGTTGATGTCGGCAGACAAGGCAACTGAGCTGAGCGTCAAGCCGCTGGCTCGCATTGTCTCGTACGCCGATGCGGCCACGTTGCCCATCGACTTCCCGATTGCTCCGTCGTTGGCTGTGCCGATCGCTTTGGAGCGCGCTGGCCTGGCCATCAAGGACATTGCGCTGTGGGAGTTCAACGAGGCGTTCAGCGTTGTCGCCAGAGTCAATGAGAAGATCCTTGGCCTGGAGCCTGATAAGGTCAACATTGCTGGCGGCGCCGTTGCGCTGGGCCACCCGATTGGATCGTCGGGCTCGCGTATTCTCGTCACCCTTACTCATCTCCTCAAGCCGGGCCAGTTTGGCTGCGCCTCAATCTGCAATGGCGGAGGTGGTGCCAGCGCTGTAGTCATTCAAAAGCTGTAACTTTTAGGAAACAGGCGTTTGTTCCAAAATAAAGCAGAGTTAAAATTTTAAAAAGTATTCCTAGATTAGTTGGCAGATGCAAGCGAGCGCAGTCCTGTTGCCTTGGCCCCAATCTTGGCCACTGTGCACACGCGGCAGAGCTCACCATTGTGTTTGGGCTTGTACGCCGCCTGGCAGTACGGGCAGTTGACTGCTGGCTCGCCCCGGTGAATCGGCGTGTGCGACGCTGCACAAATGACAAACGGATTGCGGGCGTCATAGTTGATCGCCAGGTTGTCGCGGCTCTGACGGTCGCAAATCGTAATCATCTTGCGTGCCTTGTCGGCAATCTGTGGTGTCGGAACCAGATCCAGCAGCCGCTGCGCAAACTCTCCAGCGGCCTTGAAGCACTTGTGCTTGTACGCTGTGTTCATAGCCGCCCGCAGCGACAGCTTCTCGTGGTCTGCGCGCAACTGGCAGTGAGTAAAGAACGCCGCCAGCTCGACCAGACGCACCGAGTTATCTTCGGTCGCCTCCTCCTTGGCCACCGACGCACGCTCCAACTCGATGGTTATGCCAAGAATGTACTCGCGGCATATCTGCAGCAGCTGCTTAATCTCATTGGCATCCTCGGCCGTATCGACTGAAACAAATATCAACGACAGCAGCAGCCGCTTGAACAGAACCAATCCGTCCTCAAACTTGGCTGCAGTGGTTGCACGGTACCCCTGCTGCAACTGCTCCAGCGACGACGAAAGACTGTATATCTTGGCTGGGAAATACTGTGACGCTTCAGTCGATTCGGCGGGATTACGACGTAGTGGGATGCGCGACGGTGTAGCAAATGGCGCGGTAGTCAACACTGAACGCGATGAAGTGTAAATCTCCATGAACGCTGGCTTGAGCGCATCAAACGACGCAATACCCACCTGGTCACGCAGCAGCCTCATCGCCTGCTCAAAGTTACCCGCTGCGATCTGGTCCACTGCAAGCGTCGAGTTGCGCGACCATACCTCAAGCTCGCTGATTCCTGGCTGCGGTGCTACAAACCCAGCAGCAGCTGCCGCTGTAGCCTCAGCAGCAATCTCGGCATCGAGCTCGCCATCGTCGTCAATCCCCCATCCGCCTTCAGCACCAGCCTCAACTTCGTCACCCAGGAGATCCACCTCGTCAGCACCCGCTCCGCCAAAGCCTTCCTCGTCGTCAACGCCCATATTCTCTCCCTCGTCAATATCCCAGGCCCCCGCAGCGTCATCGCCATCAACTGCTGCAGTAGCTAGGTCAGCCACGCGCGACTTTCCTGGATGAGGACCAGCGCCCTTGTCGCCAAAGTTGAACTTGCCGTCGAATATGCCCTTCGAGACATGCAGCTGCGGCCAATCCAACTCAGTCGAGGATATCACTGGCGTAGTCGGCAGCAGCAGCTTTGAGCCGCCAGCAACGTCTGCGCTTGTAATATCAGCCTCTTCAACGCCAGCTCCAGCACGAATAGACTCGGCCTCTTCAACAAGCCCGTGCGACTTGGCCGTTAGATATGCCAGCGCATGCTGCCCAGACTCCTGAAGCACACGCACGCGGTCCTCCACATCGCCAATAAACAACGAATTTTGTAGACGAGACTGCAAGTCGTTGCGCATAATTGCAATCTTCTGCATCTTGACCAGCTTTTCAGTGTTACCGGTGATGCTGTACAAGAATGACAGCTTGTCATATGCCTTGGTGCGCTGGTACGCAAGCTCGACCATCTGAATGTGGCCACGGCGCAGGGCTTCCTGGCTGAACTTGTTCCAGTATGCCGGCGTATCGATTGCCTTGGCGGTCTCCAGAGCAATGTCCATGTTGCCACATTCCAGCGCCAGCTCAAAGCGCGCAGTGTCATCACGCACAAAGTGCAGAGCAATCTCCGGGTATCCGTTCTTCTGCAGGTACGCGATAATCGACTGGCCGACCAGGTTTGAGTTGCGGATAATCGAGACCACCTCCTCGTAGTTCCGGTGCTGTAGCGCCAGCTTGAACCGGTATTCGGTGGGGTCAATCTTGATGACATTCACGCTGCCCTCGCGGTCCAGGCAGTGCAAATCCCCGCCCTGAACACGAGCCAGGTAAATGGGGTTATCGATTGTGCGAACGATTCCAGAGTCGCCACGGGGCAGCGCAAACTTTATGTGGTTCAGCGTGGTGTACAGCAGCACACCCGATGCATCCCACATGGCGCTCTTTATGCGGATGGTCTCGTGCACCTGACACAGCTGGTCCAGCTGCTTGTTCGCCAGAGTAATGGTGTGCTTGCACAATAGCGCCACAGTAGACATGTCCGAGCTCCACACCACATACTTTACAGGTGCGGCGTTGATTTCTGAAACTACCTGGCGCGTCTGCACGTCAAACAAAACCACTGACGTGGCTGTAGACAGCAGAATCTGTGAGCCTGGCGCATTAAAGATAGCTTCAACGGTCACCGGCGGTTTGATCGTCTTGGTCGTTTGGTTGGTCAGGTCCTTGATCAGAATCTGCTGAGCAGCCTTGTCCAGCACAGCAAAGCGGTTGCGGCCAGTCCAAATTGCACACGACCCAGCACCACGGCGTGCTTGCGCAGAGTCAGAAACCTGACCGTTAACCTGGCGCGGCAGGTTGTATAGCTCATAGCTACCTCCCTCGGCGTCGCTGGTCAGCAAAACGGCCTTCTCGGCCGGGTTGAAACTCATTGTGCGAGGAGGGGGGAGGTACTGACCAGCAGGTGCAGTACGGATCGAGACCATCGGTGCATCATTGGCGCTGGTAAAGTCGTGCAGCCGGACCTGCGAATCCTTGACATAAAGAAGCGAGTTTTGGTGGATCGCAGATGCTGGGCGCTCGCGCTCTAGCTTGAATACAATCAAGCCGTTGTCGTGACCGGCTGCAAATAAGTTGAGTTCGGGATGAGCATTCATGCACCAGAAGCGGTCCTGGTCGCGGCGGAATGTCTGCAGCAGCGTGCGGCGCGTAGTGTCCCACACACGAATGGTCTTGTCCTCCGAGTCTGACAGGATGAGCTCGCGCTTGGGGTGAAACAGAGCCGAGTTGACATTGTTGTAGTGACCACGGCAGGTATCCACCTCCCAGGCGCGCGACTCGTTCATGCGCCAAATTTTGACCTGGCGGTCGTCGCCGCACGAGAGAATCAACGGCATGGTCGGGTGAAATGTAGCCCAGTTTACGCCGCGTGTGTGTCCCTCGAGAACAAACTTGACCACCACATCAGTTACGTTAAAGAAATCGCCCTGGGTGTTTAGTCGCTGCGACGACAAGGGATCGCCCATCATGGGCTGGGCGCCAGCAGCGCTCTTGCGGCGCAACCCAGAAATATCCCACACGCGAACCGTCTGATCGAGACAGGCTGATACAACAAGATCGTCTGTCGGGTGGAACTGAGCACACATTACATAGTGGTTGTGGCCGGTCAGCACAGCAATGCACTGGCGCGATTGCCAGTTCCAAATGCGAATAGTCTGGTCATCAGAAGCGCTGATAATCCACGGCTGCTCGGGGTGAAAGTAGACTGTGCGCACGTAGTCCAAATGGCCCTGGAGCGTGAAAATACAGCGGCGAGTGCGGTAGTTCCAGACTTTGACCTTGTAGTCGTCACCGCCCGAAACAAAAAGCTCCTGGGTTGGATGGAAAGAAATGCCGCGCACTGGACCCTCATGTTCCTCAAAGCGGTCCAGCAGAGTGCCCATGCGGTAGTCCCAGAGCTGGATGCTGCCGTTGTGCAGCGACGCCAGGATCCACGGCCGCTTGGGGTGGAAGGCAGTGCCCTTGACGCGACTGCTTTTAGTTTCAAACTACATGGCTTGCTGATTTAGTCATCTTGTTTCTGACACTGTCATATTCACTAGCGGCAACAACATCCATCCGTGTGCATTACCTTTGTTAGCATCTGCATCTTTGGAGACTGATTTCGGGAGCGGTCCTCCTCGTTAAGCAAAACTGATGAATTGAATAAGCGTAGTCAGATGCGCAACAAATTGAAGAGTGAAAAGGAGAAACTGGCTTCTAAATCGGTTCCTTGACGCAAGCAAGAAAGTTCAAAAACCGCACGCTTAAATCTGCTGGATGGATTTGATTGGGCCAAATTGTTTGCCGCTTTAGCTGTGATACGAAGGACACGACGTAGCATATTGTGTATGCTATCATAACTGGGTCTATATAATAAATACCAGCACCAACATCCAGAAAATATATTGTTTAGCACTTTAGCTATATTATTGTACACAAAACATCAGAATCTCGCTTGGAAATGGCACCCCATGTTGGCAAAATTGACGTAATGTTTGACGAGCAGAGCTCAGCTTCAGGCTCCAGATCAAGATATACATTGGAAGACAGCGAGCCTACAGTAGGCCAGCGCTCTCCCAATTTGAAGCGCAGCTATAGCACTGCATCATCTAATAATTCAAGCGACGTTTCCGGCGAAAGCGACAATATTGAAGAGTGTATTGCCAGCATGGTTGTTCGGCGTGACCAGCTGCGCAAGCGGTTCAAGGAGTGGGCTGAAGATGTAGACAAGTCAGCTATGCGACTCCGGTGTATCACAGACAACGCACTGGTTAACCAGAGTATGCGCTTGGAAAAGATACTAGGTGATGGCAAGGCCAGAATTGACACTATTGTTGGTGACCAGAACAGAATTCGCGAGCAACTGAGTAGCTTTGTATCGATGTTGAGCAGCGCACAAGCTCAGATCTTTGGCGACAGCAGCGTTGGTTTGTCCAAATCAGAATTCCCCACCACAAGTGTACCAGTTGTTAAGCCAGCAGCCAAGTTACCTTTGACAGACAAACGTCAGAGTAACACCTAAAAAATAACTATCAGGTTTATGCAAATGCTCAATAAATGGCTGCAAACAAGAAAATAATAAGCGTCTAAACAACCACCAGCTTGACTTCAATGTTGTTCCTGGTAGCACGGCTGTACGGACAGATCTCGTGTGCCTGGTCGACGAGCTTCTGGAGAGTGGCCTTATCAACACCCGGTGCATCAATGCGCATCTCAACACCAAGACCGAAAGCGCCCTCGGGGTGCTTGCCAATGTGAACTGCGGCAGTCACAGTGCTAGATTCGGGAATTTTAACCTTCGAGCCCTGCGCGACCAGACCCAGGGCGCCTTGGAAGCAGGCAGCGTAGCCTGCGGCAAACAGTTGTTCCGGGTTGGTCTTTCCTGGGAGACCGGGACCGCCCAGAGCCTTGGGGAATGTGAGGCCGACATTCAATACCTTGTCACTGGAGATCGCTTGGCCATTCCGCCCGCCAGTTGCCGTAGCTTCAGCGGTATACATGGGCTCGATGGAGATAAAGCGACGGCTAGCAGCAATGGCGGTAGGTGCGACACGCGGCAGGCGAGCTCCAGCACGAGTGGCAAAGGCACGAGCAATCGACGCAGACATTTTTATTAGTAGTATTGGTGCTTGAAAACAAATAGGTATAATAATTTGAGAAGCAAAGCAGAAAGATCGATTTTGCCACTTGTTTATTTCTCATTTGAAGCGGAAATCATGGTTCAGCAAGGTTGAATACCCTAACCCCAACAATAGCATGTTACTAACTGACAAAACTGTAGAATAAAATTAAACTATGCGCTCAAGCTCTTGCGCGTATGACAGCGCCTGCTTCATAATGTTTTCGCCTTGGAACAAGCGTGTGTCCTCGACGGCAGACTTGAATGTGATCCGCTTGTCGGATGGGCTGACGGTCCACTGGTGCTCCTGCGCAAACTTTAGCAGCTCGTCCAAGCTCGAAAAGAATAGAACTGACTTTGCATCGTCAAATGGAAGACTCAAATAGCTCTTCTCGACACACGATGCAACCTCATTGCGGATGGTCGTCATCAGAATGTCCATAAAGAACAGGTACTCGGGCGTCGGTACCTCTGACCGTGCCTGCCACACTTTCTTGTAGCTGCCCTCCATTAGTGCCTGCTCGAGCTTCACCGGGTGGACAATAAACGGATTGTTCTGCAACTGTTCCAGGTCGATGCGCTCCAGCACTGTGTGAAAGTCAGCAATAAGGTTGTCTGAAAGCATCCGCAAAAGGTTCAATCCGATGAGCGGGTACATAACCTTTGACTCGCTCAGTCCCATTCGGCTGCCAAAATAGAACGGCTCTAGCTGTGCCAAGTAGCGCTCAAACGCCGCAATGTCGCCTACTTTGATTGATAGTTCTGCGCCAAGCTCTGTCACGCTCCGTTTAAGAAGCTGGAACGACGGGTCCGATTCGATCTGGCCGTTCTGCAGAGCAAGCTTGACCAAGCCCACCTATAATTAAAACAAAAGCTGAACACAACTACTCATTAGCCACCTGTGTGTCCATTGTTTGCGCTCATAACAGCTGCATTCAATGCTGGTCTCGTCTGTACCTTTAGCTGTGACACCTGCGATCCAATGGCCTCGAGATTGGGATTCTGCGAGCTCAGTGCTGCGCGAGACTGCTCATAAAGCTTGTTTATTTCGTTCACCGACATTGTTCGTGACTGGCTGGTTGTGGATGCAATACAAGACAAAATATTATTCTAGTGAGTGCTTGAACGCAAAAGAGGAACAAACATGCAATTCGAAATGCACTCGTCATTGCTTTGGCAAAAAAGACATTGACTGTTGTCTTTTGCGTCATCTGTGTCACTTTGATTTTCTATTACTCATCCACTTTTTTGGTTTATTGCTGTTTTTTCTTCTCTTGCTTGCTATTTTCTCTCTTTTTCCATACTTGGTTTACAATGTCGACTAATATTATCGAATTGCAGAAAGACTCTGAGCTCCGGTCAGTTCTGGAGGAGACAAACGAGATATGTGTGCTGTACTTTTGGGCCGAGTGGGCAGCCCAGTGCACACAGGTAGACGAGGTGATCCAGGACCTGGCTAGCAAGTACGCCAAGACAAAGTTCTTCAAAATCGAAGCTGAGAACTTTGAACACATTTCAGAGGGCTATGAAATAATGGCGGTTCCAACGGTGATCATTACGCAGAAAGAGAAGGTGATTGGGCGGGTCGATGGCGTCAATATCGCCAAGCTGGTGCACGAAGTTGGCACGACGTGCGCCGAAGCGAACGGAGTCAGCGCACAGCCCGCAGCCAGCGCAACTCAAGCCGAGTTTGAGCAGGACCTGAACACACGGCTGAAGGGACTTGTTGAGCGTGCACCGGTTATGGTGTTTATCAAGGGTACGGCCGCGCAGCCCCGGTGTGGTTTCTCCAAAAAGATTATTGGCATGCTGAACGAGCACAGCATCAAGTACGGTTACTTTGACATTTTGACCGACGAGGAAGTACGCCAGGGCCTGAAGGAGTACTCGGACTGGCCGACTTACCCGCAGCTATACATCAACGGCGAGCTGGCTGGAGGTTTGGACATTGTAAAGGAGATGATTGAGTCGGGTGAGCTCATGGAGATGATTCCCAAGGATTCAATTGCAGCCTAGCTTGACTTTTTTGTGACAAGTGCTCAATAAAATTTATTTTTGACTAGGCATTCTGCATCTTGCGAGCATGTTGCTTCTTGCGGTCGTGGTTGCCGATTTTGGCCTTGTTCTTTTCCTTGTGGCCATAGCCAGAGTTCCTGCTATGCCTGCTGCTCGAGCTGGCAGCGCTGTCGGGCCGCTCAAGAGCACTTTGTCCAGCATGGGCTGCGTACTTGTCCAGTACGCGCTGCTGGTTAGTGTTCTTCTGGAACATAATGTACCAGCCCTCAAGCTGCTCGTCGGATAGACCTGTCTTGTCGCGCAGTGTCTGACGAGCCGCGGATTTGCGCGCGTCTTTGCTGCGTTCCAGAGCGCTGGGATCGCTCACAAACTGGGCGACCAGAATCCCCTCCCAAGGAGCAATCGGATCATCAGGATCGGCTGCATTGTCGGGAGCCGTGTCGTCGTATGTATCGTCATATTCGTCCTCCTCAGCAATACGCCGCGCAATGTCCATTATCCGGCTCTTCATTTCATCGTCTGGCTGCTCGGCAATGTTGTCGGGCTGCGTCTTGCCCATGCGCACCTGCGACTCATTGAGCGTATTGTGATGGAATACGTCAAACTCATCTTTGTCAAACACGTTCCGGCGGGTGGTCAGTACATCCTGTGTTTCTTCGCTGTCGTCAGTCGCTTCAGGCACCCAGGACTCTGTTGTCCGATCCATTTCAGCCAGCGAGGGCGGTAGTGTGTTCTCAAGCAGCGCATTTACAACAGCCTCGGTGCTTCCAGCATAGTGCGCAAGGCACGCACGGATAAAGCCGTCGCCCAGATCAGGAATCATTTCCTTGACCTGTACAACCGCCGCAGGGTCATCGCTCTGGTCGATGGACACGGCTGCCAGCTGCGCAGCAATGTCGTCTATATCTGATGCGGGAGCTTCGGCGTTGTCAATGCGCGCCAGGAGCGAATCAATGCCATCGCGATAGAGTGGCTTGGTCATGTCAACCAGCTGGTCAATCGTCATGGTGACGTAGTCGAGATGAGCCGCATCGAGCTGGCCGGTCATGGCCGCTGCGATGGTAAACATTTGTTTAAAGCCGAACCGCGTCTCGAGATCGAGCAGGAATGGCGCGTTCTCAAACGGCGTCAGCTCCGTGTCGGCGGTCTCGATGGCCTCGATGATGTCAACCAGGACCGACAGGTTTGTGCCCTGAGCCGCCTCGGGGTCGGCTGGGGCAGATGCCGCCGAATCAAACAAGGATTTGAGCACGTCGTATGCAAGGGCGATCCACTGCCACTTTAGTTTCTTGATCAGCTCTCTACATTCCTCAATCTTGTTGTCTGCAGCGGTATGCGATCCACTGGCAAGCTTCAACAGTAACTTGGTTGCCACGTCGCTGGTCCGTGCCAACTCGAGAATAAAGCGACTGTCCTGGATCAGCGCTGACACCGACAGCGGACAGAACTCGGTCAAGCAGAGCCAGGACCATGTCAGCGACTGATACCAGTCCACGTCGTCCCGCAGCTTGCTGACAAACTCGCTGTCGAATGAGCCCTCCTCGGTCACTGTGTGTTTTGTGTACTTTTCCTGAAAGATCTCTAGCTGCTCGACCAGCAGATCGGACGACTCCTCAACCTCAGACTCCATCCACGGTGCGTGCTCGCACAGTCCGTCCAGTAGTATATCAAGCCGCTCAGTATTGCTCTTGCAGAACGTGCATGCCAAGTCAAACAGCGTCGCGCCAACCAGGATGTATTCGGATTGGAGTCCGCGTGCCAGCTCGTGCGTCTCGGGGTCCTTGAGGCACTCGTCTAGCTTCTCGTACACCCGCAGCACCAGCTCCTGCGACAGCAGCTCGGGCTTCTCGGGCTTGCTTTCGTCAAACTTGCCTAACAGTGCATGCTCTATGGCTGCGTTGAGTGTCTTTGCATCGTCGACCAGCCATGAGATAAATGAAATATCGCTCGGTCCGTCCAGCGCGGCGGCAATCTGCTCTTGCAATGACATTCTACCCACGAAAATATGTGCCAAGCAGGGATCAAAAATAAAGGAGTGTCAAGAAGAAAACGAGTTGTTTTCTTGAAACTTGGTTGTCTTCCCTGAAAAAAACTCGGGCCAGTGCTTTTGAAAAAGTTCTGAACTCAGCGATCCGCAAACAATTCTGCGTGATTACTTGCCGCATGCACTCATCCACTTTGTTTCTGTCTAGCCCTTTTATTTTTATTACAAATGTCAAGGTACACTGGAAAGCTTGGCGAATTGCACAGCGCATACACGCGCGTGGTCAGTCTCTGGCCCGTGGACAAGCTCCGGCCCTCGCACTGCTACAAAAACGTGTTGAATCAGCAAATGAACTTGAAATTCGAAAAGCTGTCAACGATTCACGGCACTCAGCTCAACCAAGAGCTGGATCGCATTGAGCAAGAGATTACTGCGCTAAACAACCTGGTTAAAAGCAAGTACCGGTTCCAATACAAAGTTTCTGAGGATATCACCAACCCTGCGTCGCATCGAGGCTACTATACAAAGTTGCTCGAAAGTATTGACAGGGCATCGCAGTCCAAGGACAAGGGCAAGCTTCGCATTGACTAACATGGCTGTTTGTACAAAGTTATTTATTGCGAATAGATGTGTATATGCAAGTATTAAATAGTGTATTATTCTGCTCTACAGTGAACCTATTAATGCTATGTCGTTGCCGAGAGCAACCAGGCATGGACCAGCTGGTGAGAGGTGATCGATGCTTATTAATGTTGGCGTAAATGTGTTTGTTGCAACCGTACCGTCGCCCAACCGACCTGCAGAGTTCCCTAGCCCCCACGAGTATACATGGTGCTCTTTGTCAACAGCAAGGCATCTATCGGTAGATGCAAATATCGCTTCTATATTACCAAATCCCTTGATCGGCATTGGCAGCAGAGTCGAAATATGCTCTGGACCCAGGCCCAGTGCGCCGTAGCCACACACAAACACTTGGCCAGATTCGGTAAGCAGCAATGAATGGCACCCGCCTGCAGCAATTCCCTTGACTCTGATATCAAACGGAACCTCCATCCGCGTCAAAATTTTATCGATTTTCTTGCCAACCATACACTGTCCATATTCGGCATTGCCCCAGTAAAATACCCTTCCGTCGACTGACAGTGCCAGTGTAAAGTCGGTCGACGAGGATATGTCGGCAATGGGCGTCTCCTCCAGCGATACAACACGCATTGGCTGGTCTGCGCTTGTCTGCAAGCTAGTGCCCAGCTGTCCGTCGTCGCCCCAGCCCATTGCAAATACACGCCCTTTGTTGGTAAGAACAACCGTATGATCTAACCCGCACTGCACCTTGACAGGTTCTTCGCTGTCGAAAAGCAAGTCGTTTAGCATAGTCAGCTCGCTGAGTGCGTGTCGCCGCAGCCCGTCGCTAGATTTGGTCTTTAAACCACCTAGACCAAGCTGACCATACGCATTGTTTCCACATACCAGCACTCGCCGTGCTCCATCAACCCCCTTTACTACCATGGCGCTGTGCTCGCGTCCGCAGGCGATCTGTTCTACTGTCCCATCAACATGGCTAATCACTGGCTTCCCAAAACGATCAATGGTCGCGTCAATATGTGCATGTCCGAGTTGGTAAGATTCATTTAACCCAAACCCCGCCAGCTTGGTTTGCAGCTTTCCATTGCTCAAAACCGTGCCAGCAACCAGTGCATGTCCCATTCCAGCACCCATTGCGCTGATTTGGATGCTGGCATCGACGGGACCGTCAAATAGCGTGTCTAGCGCCAACTGCGTCGGGCGTGAGCGTGCATGTGCTTCCAAATAAGGGTTCTCCGTATTGCAACGTTTAGAAGCGAACCGATCCACAAACGCACCCCATGCAACTACCGAGGTTGACTTTGCACGGGCATAGCTGGATCTTTGCTTGCTTAGCCGCGCAATCGACCAGGCGTGTCGTGTGCTACGCGCCAGCAACCACATCGTTTGATCGACCGTATAAACACACCAGCTAAAGAGCGACGGATTGAAGAGAAAAGAACAGCACGGATCTCCATAAGCTTGAACTCTAGACTAAATACTAATTTAATCTTCTGATTGCAGCTAAACGCGCTGTTTTGCGCGCAGCAACCATCTTTTTGCTGTGATCACCTTGTCTTTAGCTTTACTCTTTTGATTGTATATCATGGATGCTTATGATAGTGATTTGGAGGTGATTCCGGATAAAGGGCTCGTTAAAGGCTCGCCAAAGCAGCGGCACCATGCGATGAACAGGGAACTGGCCGAAATAGACAGACAAATAGCCGCGCTGAAGCGTAAACGCACGGCAGTTGTGCGGCGCATGGAGGAGACTCAGCAGGAAATTGACGACATTACACGTGTAGAGCAAACCAAGATTAATGAGCACTTGAAAGACAGCTACGAAAGCGCTGGATTCAAGTGGTCGGCCGAGGCTTATTCGCTGCTAAAGAGCGTGTTTAGTATCCAAAAATTTAGAGACAACCAGGAGGCAGTTGTTAACGCTACACTGGATGGCCGCGACGTTGTAGTTATTATGCCCACTGGTGGTGGCAAGTCGCTGTGCTATCAGCTACCCGCACTTATAAGCTCTGGACTGACGCTGGTTATATCTCCACTGATCGCTCTAATGGACGACCAGGTAATGCAGCTCAAAGAACTGGGCATAGCGGCTGAAGCGTTTACTTCAGAGTCAAAGAATCCAACCGAAATCAAAAGCATGCTACGTAGCATGGCTACTGGTCAGAAGAAGCGGCAGCGTGTGGGAAAGGACAGTACTGTGGCCGAGCCCAGTAGTGGCCTGAAGCTGTTGTACGTGTCCCCTGAAAAGATTGTGACAGGCAAGCAGCTGCTGGCTATGATTGAGAAGATTTACGCTGCTGGAAAACTGTCTCGGATTGTTATTGACGAGGCGCATTGTGCCAGCGAGTATGGCAACGACTTTCGGCCCGATTACAAAAAGCTAGGGATGCTAAAGTACATGTTTCCCGAGGTTCCGCTGCTGGCGTTGTCTGCAACCTGTCCGCCGCGTGTTCTAGAGAGCGTGTGTAAAATACTAGGTATTGAGGGCGGGGCTGATCGGCCTAGTGCAATTGTGTACACGTCACCGCTGTGGAGATCAAACTTACGTTATAGTGTTGTACGCAAGCTAGACGGACAGGCAATGCAGCGTACACAGATTATAGAGTGGATTACGAAACACCATCCCCGCGACCGCGGCATTGTGTACTGTGCGACCAAAAACGACGCGTACGAAGTCGCCACTGCGCTATTCGAGAATGAAATCAAAAAATATTCTGTCGGATTGTACTATGGCAACCTGGAACGCGACAAAAAGGAGCAACTGCATCAAATGTGGAGAAGTGGACGCGTGCAGGTAATTGTCGCTACTAACGCATTTGGAATGGGCATTAACTCTCTCGATGTTCGGTTTGTGCTCCACTATACTGCTCCGAAATCCGTGGAGAACTATTACCAAGAGTCTGGTCGTGCGGGGCGCGACGGTCAGCCTGCTGACTGCGTTCTGTTTTACCGGTCACTGGACTCGTCCAAGCTGGCAGGCTGGGGATTTGACGGGCAGGCAATCGACGGGCTGTCCAAGGCACACGCGATGATCAACTATGCCGAGTGCAGGCATGTGTGTCGCAAAGTTCTGCTTCAGTCATATTTGGAGGGCACATCCGGCAGAGTTGATGCCTTGCAGGGCTTGCTTAACGATAAAGATTTGCTACATAACCCAAATCACGGAATTGCGCCCTGCAGCAATTGTGACATTTGTCAGAAGCAGAAGCAGCCGCTGTCGATTGACTGCACCGCAGCTGCCATAACAATGGTCAACATTATCTACGCAGCGGGCACAGAGCGAGTGACGTTGCTAAAAATGTGTAAATACTTCAAAGGCCACGGTCTAAACAAGGCACCGGAAATTGCCGCGCTAGCTGATCGCAACCTGGCAACATTTGTGAAAATGCAGTCCGACGATGTAGGCTTTATTGCCAATCGGCTGATTTCGCTGGGAGTTCTGGCTGAGACGTTCGACCATAGCGGCTACACCACTAATGCGTATCTGGGAATTGCTGATCAGTACCGGCACCTTGTTGGGCGCACTGTTGATCAGACGCAGGGGCTGGGTCCATTTGTCATTATGTTTACCGCCGACGCACCACCAAAGGGCATGCAGACTACCGATGGAACGATACCGACTGCACCAGCATCGCCTGTGCTGGTTGACAGTGACTCTGATGAGAATTGACAGGTCGGACTGAATAGTGCAACCGATCCACGTGTTTTCCTGTTTTTTCTCCCCGATTTTGCGCAACAAGTTTTTCTCTCTCTTCTCAATTCGTTTTGCTTTTTATTGGTACTTTTAACTTAAATCGCCGTGTGTATTCACTTTATTCGGCCCGCACTTATTAGACAGAGAGGAGAAACATTATACTCTCTTTTATAGGAAACAGCTAGTCCAAAATGTCTTTCACAGCGCTCATATACATTCTCGCCCTAATCATGGCGGGCATTCTGCTCTTTGCGTCGGTGTACTTTGTAAGTATGCGTACAATATTATTGTTTGGCCAACCGTAAGGTTTGGCTTGGCTTGACACAGTGTTTAAAATGCGGTTTCTAATCTAACAAGGGTTTTGCCGCTATTATTTTAGGTCATTATGCTGACAGATCTCGAATGCGACTACATCAACCCGATTGACCTGGCCAACGGCCTCAACACGGTAAGCACTTTGCATACGTTTATACGATGACGCGTCATGCCTGGTCGAACACATTAAACCCATGCTAAATATTTTATTCGCACGGCTGTTTTTCTTATAGTACGTTATGCCAGAGATGGCAGCGCATTTGCTCATGTTTGTGGTGTTCCTACTGATGGGCGAGTGGTTCTCGATGATTATAAACCTCCCACTGGCAGTATGGAACATTAACAAGGTTGTCAACAGCCGGCAATTCTACGACGCAACCGAAGTGTTCCGCACGCTGCCCAAGCACAAGCGAGAGAACTTTGTCAAGGTTGCTTTCTACCTGCTGTGCTTCTTCTACTATCTGTATAGCATGATTATGACGCTAGTAAACGAGTCGACAGATGACATTCGTACTGGCAGTGCTTACTGATTAAAACAAGTCTATCTTCTTTGGTCAATTACTTCAAATATATGTTCTGAAAGTTTACAGTAACCTTGGTATTAGATCTAGCGACGCTTTTGTGTATTCTTCTTGTTTCGTTCTTGCCTGATCTCGTCAATATTGCTTTCCAGATAATGTACCAGTTCTACATGGATTGCGCAAATAAATTCAGTTAAAACAATAGATAAACATTTTAAGCACATTGAACATGTTTGCGGTAACTTACCTTGCGTTTTAAATTTGTCTGGAATAATGACAAACCCTGGGTAACGACTGGCCCCGCCTTTAGACGCATCCTTCCAGCTGGCAACCACCATTATTGGCAAATTATACCATTGGCCATACTGTAGTTTGGGCAGCTGGCTCTCAATGTGCTTAATTATGCTAGAGTACTTATTCGGAGGCACATTTGCAGCAAAGAAAATGTTGCGCCGATTGAGCTCCATTTGTCTCGATTTTGACGAGTCAAGATACGGAGACCAGTCTGCATTTCGCAACTCGTTCTTCAGTGCAGCGTGCATATCGAATCCTGGATTACTTCGCGTATAGTTTTCCCGGGCTTCTCGCAAGCGTGCCATCCGCAACTTTATTAGTGTCTCAATTGTCGATGCTTTTGAATGCTGCCGATCCGCCTGGCCAATAATACTTTCAATCTCGTTGACCGAATCCTGGGGTGTATCAACTTCTAGAATGTTACATAGGCCTAAAAGATCGCGTGTGCGTTGGGCCTGCAGTTGCACAAGTGTGCGCGTCGAGTGGCGGCTAAATTCGAATAATACCGGATCTGTGGTTGGTTTATTCCTGCTAACAAACTCAAGCGGTTTGCATGTTAGCTCGCGGCTCTGTTGTGGAGATTCAGATGACTCGGATGGCGTGAGAACGGGCGCCATCAGGTCCTGAAGCCGCTGCACAGACCGGAGGTTGGCTGCCTTGGCTGCTGGTTGGTGAACAAAAAAGTCTGGATGAACCCTTAACAACACCGCGTGTAAAATCGGCTTCACCAGTGCTGGCAGTTTTGTGTTTTTCATATTAATATTTATACGTACGTATATTAGTAGTATTGAGAGATATTTAGAGTTGCAGCAACCCTGATACCCAAAATTTTTTACTGTGAGCTACGATTTAGTCAATCTGGATAAAAATAATTATGGTAAATTGATGGAACACATTTTATTTGAAATACACACCTAGTTAAACACCCTACTTTGAATGTTTACTCAAGCGATCCTCGAGCCATTGCTTGCTCAGATCATTCTTATCTGAAAGCATAAGCGGGTCGGACAGGTGCAGCTCCTTGCTAAACAGCTGGAGTGTGCTCGCATACAGCATACGGTTTGTCGGCTTTGACGTTTCAGGCAAATAGTATATAAACACTAGCGGGTACGATGTCCGACCATCGCCATGTAGGAGTTTGTAGCTAAGCACCACATACCGCGGCGTGTCGTCGGGAAGCTCGTCGGCCAGGTCTTCAAAACTGATTTCTTCAAACTGGTCGTCCTTGATGACCACCTTGTTAGTTACGTCAATCTTGGCAATGTACGCAAGCATGTCGGCGTTGGGATTACTGAGCCGACATTTCTCGACGTCTTTAACAACGCTCTGCTGGATGGTGCAGGTAACAGAGGCCATGGTTGTAATTGCAAATTTATAAAGTGGAAACAATAACGCAGGAGAGCTGTATTTGAAAACAGGTGTTTCATAGATGTCAGTTCTGCGCCTTCAAAGGTGATCTTGGCCCATAAGCCTTCTTTTAAAGAAAATTCTATTATAAGCACAATGTCAAATTGCGACATAATTAAAAGAGCTGTGTATTGCATTGAGTTAATTATACCACACATTTAAAAGCAAGCTGTCGACAATGCCACGAGAAAGCAGGCATGAGCGCTCTTCAGGCAGGTACAGGCCTTCTCACCGATCGCAGTCACCGCGCAGGGGGCGCTCGCGCTCGCCCACCCGGCACAACAACAACAAGCACAGAAGCTCACGCAGAGATTCACGCTCTCCTCCCAGGAGGCAGTCTCGGGAAAGGCGTCACCAGGATACGCAACAAACACAAACCCGACGTCGACATTCTCCCACACGGTCTCGATCACCCACAGGTCATAGACATCAAGCCAGAAGCAGGACACGCTCTCCACCTCCGCCTGCTGAGATTCCTAAAGTTGAAGGGCCAACAAATACAGAACTCCAGGAAATGAACGAAGAGGACCAGATGATGGCTCTGATGGGATTTTCAGGATTCGATACAACTAAAGACAAAGCCGTTGCTGGAAACAAATCGGGCACAGCAAACATCAAAAAACAGCGCAAGTTTCGCCAGTACATGAATCGCAAGGGCGGTTTCAACCGTCTTCTGGATAAACAATAGCTCAAGCAAAACAAGTAATTATGAAATGTTATATTACATTAAATTGGATAGACGACAACTAAAGTGCGCATGGCCGCTATTGTAAGAAATACTTATGATGTACTTAGAGCTCCTGCGAAGGGTTAGCCTTCTTCGACTTCTGGGGCAACAGAGTAGCGTGAATGTTGGGCAGCACACCACCCTGGGCGATGGTAACGTTGCCGAGCAGCTTGTTGAGCTCCTCGTCGTTACGGATGGCCAGCTGCAGATGGCGGGGGATGATACGCGTCTTCTTGTTGTCGCGGGCGGCGTTACCGGCCAGCTCAAGGATCTCAGCGGTCAGGTACTCGAGCACGGCGGCCAGGTAGACGGGGGCGCCGGCAGCAATGCGCTGGGCGTAGTTGCCGTTACGCAGATGACGGTGGATACGACCGACCGGGAACTGGATTCCGGCCTTGGACGAGCGCGACTTGGGAGCCGACGAAAGAGCAGCAGACTTGCCTCCGGACTTGCCAACCATTTTGTAGATTTGAGAGTGCTTTTAAGAGAGTGCTTGAAGCAGAACAGGTGTGTGAGCGTAGAACGAACAGAGATGTGTAAAAAGTGCAAGAGCCCGGCCAGGCGAGCCAGCTCGGGTGAGTTTTATAGAGGCTGCGAATTGGACAGCGCAAAACGCGCCGAGCTTCTTTTTCGATGAGAGGCACAGCCCAAAGAAAGCTCGATTTTTGCAAAATCGGGGTGCTTCGATTGTGGCCAATCACAGACGCGTCGCTGGATTTCGCGGCAGGCTTTGAGATCCAGTGCTGCTTGGCGCAAAGCAGGCTGTGCTGGGCTCTGGGCTGGCCAGCCAGGGCGCTGGAGCTACTGCGCAGCCACGCTCAGCGCATCAAGCAAACAGTAGTCACCGGACGCGTATCGATTTTATATGCAATTGGCGTGTGCATTAAGCCAGTTCTGAGAGATATAGAGCAGAGCTGGCCGACAGTGCCTGCAATGCTCGACTGAGCGACAGCAATGCTACACACCAACAGCGCTACACAGCAACGGCAACTGCAACTGCAACGGCAACTGCAGCACTCGACCACAACCACACGTCACTTTATGTCCAAGACCAAGAAAAAAGAGGGATTGAAAAAGGCCAATCACAGCGCCCAAATCGAAACGCGCAGCGCTGATGGATTCCAGGGCCACAAAAAAGGGCAAAAAAGGCTGGCACTTTATCGACTCGCGAAAGCGCGCTGCTCGATTCTGGGCGCATGAACGCCAGCCATATAAAGAGCGCTTGACGCGGCTCGCAAGTCCTGTCCGGCTTTTGCCTTCAACTTTCATCCAGCCTCTTGCTTTTAGCACTCTGAACCAGCCTTTCCAGCTATCTTCCCGTACCCACACACTCTC
>JANBTP010000002.1:0-122368 GCA_027578735.1 Coemansia sp. RSA 1287 | reverse complement strand
GCAGCTAAAGTGGCTACATCAGCTATTGTGCGGTTTGCCAACTTGAGCGCAGTGTGCGATCTGGATGCGCTGGCTAGTCTGGACAACGTGCAAGAGCTAAGCCAGAACGGACAGCTTGGTTCAGCTGGCGAGCTGCTTAATGCGTTGCTCGAGTGCGACTTTGAGCAGTGGCAAAAGTACGCCACGGCTAATGCCGATGCACTGAAAGAGCTGGGTGTGGATGCTGACAAGGCTACCGATAAGATCCGTTTGCTGACGGTTGCGTCGATTGCTGCTGAGCATTTGGGCGAGGATGTGCCGTTTAGCAAAGTGAGCCAAGCGATTGGCGTGGAGGAGGATGACATTGAGATGTGGATTATTGATGTGGTGCGCTCGGGTCTCATGCAGGGCAAAATGAACCAAGTCACGCGGTCATTGGTTCCTACTCGCTCCACATACCGCAGATTCGGTGCTGACCAGTGGTCGCTGCTGGCCGAGCGTCTGGACCAGTGGAAGGCTTCTCTAGAGGCCCTACAGCCGGTTATTGGCAATGCCAAGCTGGTTGCTCAGCAGCAGGCGATGCAAATGGCTGGCCAGGCTCAGGTCACAATCAAGGAGTAACTATTTCTTTTTCATGTTTTCCACTAAAAGTACACACTGCTAGAACAAATATGTTTATAGAATTATATTGAAGCACGATGTAATAGGTGTATCTAGTAAGTTTCAGCCACGTCCGATGCAACTTCGAAACTGCAGCCCGTAGAAGCTCTGATAGAGTCAACAGTCTGGCCATACGAGAGCTCGCGCAGCAGCAGACCCTTGTTGGGGATAACGTCAAAGACGCACTTGTCGGTGATGATGCGGTCAACGCACTGGACACCGGTCAACGGCAGCGTGTTTTCCTGGAGAATCTTTGGCGAGCCATCCTTGGACGTATGCGTCATAGTAACCACAACACGGGACTTTGGCGCCGAAACAAGATCCATAGCGCCGCCCATTCCCTTGACCATCTTGCGCGGCACCATCCAGTTGGACAGATCGCCGCGGCTCGACACTTGCATGCCGCCAAGAATGGTCATGTCCAAGCGGTTGCCACGGATCATGCCAAACGAAACGTCGCTGGAGAAGCATGTGCCGCCGGGCAGAACAGTAACAGACTCCTTTCCGGCATTGACCAGATCGGCGTCGACCTCCTCGGCCGTTGGGAACGGACCCATGCCCAAAATACCGTTCTCGCTCTGCAAGTGGACGGTGATGCTGGGATCAATGTAGTTGCTAGCCAGCACAGGCATGCCGATGCCCAAATTGACGTACATGCCGTCTTGGAACTCACGAGCTGCGCGCTTGATGATGTGAATGCGCTGCTTCATTGCCTCGGGAAGCTCGCTTTCTTCCTCGGCAGAGCGACGCAGTGTGAGCTTCTCAATGCGCTTCTCGTATGTCTCGCCCTTGAGGATGCGGTGCACGTGGATACCAGAAATATGGATCTCGTTAGGCTTTAGCTCGCCCACTGGCACAATCTCCTCGACTTCGGCAATGGTGATTTTGCCAGCAGTGGCCATTGGCGCGTTAAAGTTGCTCGCGGCGTACTTGAACACCAAGTTACCCAGCTCGTCACCCTTCCATGCCTTGACTAGGGCAAAGTCGCCGACGATTCCCTCTTCCATCAGGTACTTGCGACCGTTAAACACCTTGGTCTCGCGCGGCTCGCTGGCAATAACGACCTCGCCCTCCTTGTTGTACTTTATCGGAATGCCACCAGTCTCGACCTGCGTTCCGACGCCGGTAAGCGTGTAGAACGCCGGGATACCAGCACCGCCGCTGCGCACGCGCTCGGCAATAGTGCCCTGAGGCAAAAGCTCGACTTCTAGCTCGCCGCCCAGATACTGCCGCGAAAACTCCTTGTTCTCACCGACATAGCTTGAAACCATGCGCTTGATCTGGCGCGACTGCAACAATGTGCCCAGACCGTAATCGGCTGTACCAGCATTGTTGGATACGGCAGTGAGCTGCTGGATATCCTTGCGCCGTGCAATAGCTTTGAGCAGATTTTCGGGAATGCCGCACAGACCGAAGCCACCGATCAGCAGCGTGTTACCAGACTTGACGCCCTCGATCGCCTCGTCAGACGACTTGTACAGCTTGCTGTGGTATGCACGAGCTGCGCCTGTAGCCAGCCCCGACAGAACGCCGGTGCGGAAGAGCACACGGCTAGCGCTGGCAAGCGCTTGTTTTTTGATAGCTAGCATGCTTACAGTAAAAGTTTTAACAGGAAGAATAAATGCGAATGTAAATCGGAAGAAACAGAAAAAGAACGCTAAACTCAACGGCCTGGGCGCTCGGATGGTCTTTATATGCGCGCAGGATCTTCTAGAAGGAGTTCCGGCAGACCGGCATCCATTATTATCCCTGCTCCGCATAGTAAATTAATTTGCTGTTATCTCACAGTCACGGCCCGCAGAAAGCGGCACGAGCAAGCGCACGCGCACCGTGCGGACGGACGGAGATGCTCAGGTGACCACCGTTTCCTGATTAGTACGCCGCGCAATGCACAGGCCAGCTCAAAAGTTCCTTGTCCGTCGTCCAGTCAAGTAATCCAAAAGTCAGGCTTATCTTCGCCGGTGCCCAGGTGTCTGGCCAATAGACCGTCCGAGCGCTATTCCGCAATTATAATTGCGGATTTAATGCCAAACTAGGCCTTGTGGAACAACCGGAATTCCATATTTCTCTGACTTTGATCGGTGCTTTTTTATTTTATTTTTAAAAGTACAGATAGCTTGAAAAAGTTAAAATGTTTCGGCGACATCCGACGCAACAGTAAACTCGCAGCCAGTTGCAGCACGTACTTGATCGACGCTGCATCCGCTCGCCAGTTCACGCAACAGCAGGCCCTTGCCAGGCACCACGTCAAACACACACATATCTGTGATAATACGGTTTACGCATTCAACACCGGTCAACGGAAGTGTGCATCTCTTTAGAATCTTGGGCGATCCGTCTTTTGAGCAGTGGTCCATGGTCACCACCACACGTGTTCCCGAGGCAGACACAAGATCAACCGCACCGCCCATGCCTTTGACCATTTTTCCTGGCACAATCCAGTTGGCCAAGTCGCCCGTCTGCGACACTTCCATGCCGCCAAGCACCGACATGTCAATACGGTTGCCACGGATCATTCCAAAAGAAACGTCGCTCGAGAAAAACGATCCGCCCTGGAGTACCGTGACTGTTTCTTTGCCTGCGTTGATAAGATCGGGATCAACCTCGCCTCGAGTCGGGAATGGTCCCAGACCTAGGACACCGTTCTCGCTCTGCAAGTACACAGTGATTCCTGGATCAATGTAGTTGCTGGCCAGCATGGGCATGCCAATGCCTAGGTTGGCGTACATTCCGTCTTTGAACTCACGGGCAGCGCGCTTAATTATCCGAATGCGCTTCTGCATGGCTGCTGGCAACCCAGCTTCGCCGGCCTGGTCTTGGCGCACTGTTAGTTTCTCAATTTTTTTCTCGTTCTTTTCGCACTTTATAATGCGGTGCACGTGGATTCCCGGGATATGGATCTGGTCGGGCTTTAGCTCGCCTACTGGTACAATTTCCTCAGCTTCGACAATTGTAACTTTTCCAGCAGTGGCCATCGGTGCGTTAAAGTTGTTGGCCGATGCTCTAAATACTAGGTTTCCCAGTTCATCTGCCTTCCACGCCTTGACCAGGGCATAGTCGCCGCTTATGCTCTCCTCCATTACGTAGCGCTTGCCGTCGAACACACCTGTGCAATGTGGCTGGCTAAATATCTCCACGTCGCCATTCTTTGCATATTTTATTGGAATTCCGCCTGTTTCTACAAGCGTACCAATACCAGTATGTGTGTAAAACGCCGGAATTCCAGCTCCGCCTGAACGAATCTTCTCGGCCAACGTGCCCTGAGGCACAAGCTCAACTTCCAGCTCACCGCTCAAATACTGCCGAGCAAACTCCTTGTTTTCACCGACATAACTCGCCACCATGCGCTTGACTTGGCGTGTGTTGAGTAGCTTTCCAAGTCCGACACCGTCAATCCTATAGTTTTGTATGCGCGTTAGTCGGTTTCATTTGGTTGAACCTACACTCTTATTTAAGCGTTTGAAGACTTACCCGGCGTTGTTGGATACTGCTGTCAGCTCCGATATGCGTGGATTCTCTGAAATAGCGCTAATTAAGGACTCTGGAATCCCGCAAAGCCCAAACCCGCCAAATAGAACTGTACTCCCTGATGGGATATCCTTGACAGCCTTTTCTGCTGACGGATAAAGCTTGCTCAGGCTTCTGTACGTGACAAAAGTACCAAGCACTCGGTTGCACGTAAATGTTTTGCCAGCAAGCGGTAAACAATACCGGGTACCTTGTTTAAGGAAAAGCGATGTCATTTCGTAGTTGTAATATTGTTGCAAGTAATCAAAAAGATAAATATCCAAGGCTGAAAGAGGCAAAAACAGACAAGCCGTTGTACTCATTGAACTACTCGGTCTGTCATTCCCACGACAATGCAGTCCTCAGAGCTCGGGTCATGTGCACACGCATTATTCTCACGCTGGGTAATCTTTAAATGCTGATTAATGCCCACATAACTTGATAAGCTAATTATATAGTGAGAAAATGTTGCTGTCATATGAAATGCTTTGAGCGGTACAGATCCGGCTGATCCCTGCATTGCTTACTTTCATCGGAGAATTTGTTCTGTGGTGCCACAATGTTGCACATCAATTTATTTCGCCGACTCATTGTTGCATGTGCAGCGCACTGCTGACTGCCACATCGTCAAAGTTTGGATTGGGATAAGCGGTGCTCGCGTATAAAAGGCAAGCGCAGTCCACAGCAAACCAAAATTTGCCATGGCTTTATTCGTCTTTTCAAGTAAATATTGTTTTATTACTATACAGTTGTAACATTTAGGGGTTTTGCCAAATTCCATACATAGTCATGCCAGGTATAGTCTTGTCAGAGCTAGACATTCCAGATCTAATTGACGAGGATATGTTTCAAGCATACGAGCATCTTATTAGGCGTATGCCAAGTTACTACAACATAGCTGGGGCCCAATTTGTCGACTGTATAGGTGGGATATGCAATTATTACCGAAATAGCGCCTGGTCTATTGACGTTTACGTGTGGGAAAACAAGATAAGAATAAATGGAAGTGATTTTGCCTGCGTTTTTGACAGCGACGTACTGTAGTTTTTAAAGTTACGTAAATTACAGCACAATATATGTCCTAAAGTTTGTTGCAGTTTTAAATATATTTGCTTTGGATTACAGTTGTCAACTAGCATTCTGACTTACAACACTATATGGGTATTGCTGCTTATGAGTGCCGCTCAATGTTAATTATAAAAGATTTAGAGTGTTTCTGATTATTACAATGTTAGTTTAAAATAAAACTAATACAATAACTGTGTATTAGACTAACTCCAGTTAAACTATTAACAAAGCGGGTGTAACCAGCAGCACTGGCTACAATGGGGAGACTTTAGCTAATAAATTAGGTGTATTAAATTATAATGCGTACAAATTAAAAAGTGTTGGATAAAACCGTGCAGTCTTGTCAGGCTTTCCCGTTAAGCAGTCATCTGACGCATTGACTGTATTTAAAAAGCTGAACCTTTTTTCTTTAGATGGGTTCTGCACCACATTTTCTTCTTCTCTTAATTTAATACATTTACTATTTACACCTCAACCAACAGCGGCAATAACAAGCACACACCTTTACAATGTCCATATTGGCAGAAGAAGAAGCGTTTATTGCCGACAAGTTAAATATAGAAAAGAGGTTTAACGTTTCATATTTAACTAAAGCAACGTTTATAAGAGACATACTGGTTGGTGATACAAGTTATAACTATTACAGAATTCCGGGTAGATACCATATATACGTATCTCATAAGAATGTTATTGTCAATGGTGAGGACGGATTTAATCTTTACCAGCGGCACTAGCAACATACCTTATACAACAAGGTCATACTTGTTAGTCATGATTCTGGAAACTAGAGAATATAGGATAGTATGCCAGTAGCTTGCTAACCACACCACATAACATGCCGTTATATCACAAGCAGTGCAACCAGCATGAAGTAATTAAAACAACGTTTATATTTAGTAGTTTTGCCGGCCAAGCTGAGCTAAAAATAAAAGTATGAGAAATTTAAAGCCGTCACTACTTTTGTTTAAACCAACAGCCACCCATTAACCATATAGTCCTATTCCGGACACCAACACATTGGGCAACAATGAACACCAAAATGATCTGCAGACCATAAAGCATGTATGGTACTGAAAATGGTAATTGAAACAACAACAAAAAAAGCTGAATGATAGAGTGAATGCACATCAAAAAAAGAGAAAGAGGCGAAACAGCGTGTCTATTTCAGAACAACAGGCACAAAGCGCTGACCGTCGGCCAACGACTTTACGCCCAAGCGGTCAAGCCTATCGAAGAACCCCTCGATATCACTTGCCCGCCGTTCACGCGCCGGCGCACAGTCTTGGTTCGCGAACCGCAACCGGCCCACGCGATTGACTTTGGCCGCCAACTCGGCCACTTGCATGTCACGCCGTTTATTGTCTGACAACACGACACGTTGCGCAGACATGGATGACTCGACGGACCGCATTTGGTGCGCCATTATATGTTCCAAATCATCAACACTTTGTGTACTCGACTCGACAGGAAACGGCTTGCTCAGCAAACACGCACGAGAATCGACAGAGTCCATCGAGTACCGGGTCTCCATACTCAGCACCGAACGTTCGTCATAGCATCGCATATTTGTGGTAATTTAGAGTGAAATACAAAGTGCCCTATATAGTGGAGAGATGCAAAAAAGGGAGACGAAACTAGGAAACTAGGAAACGAAGCAAAGTTTATGAATAATAAAGGTGAATATAGTGGAGAAGAAAAGGGAGGGGGCAACAGACATGCATTTATAATTTGTGACTGGACGAACAATGAACAGCACGAAAAGCCTCAATGCACGTTTGCCATATTTGACCTGCCACCAAAAAGCGGGTTTTCAATTATTTTTTGACGCGAATTGGATGCTCGAGTCCCTCACAGGGACATGGTTCTTTGACCAGCATTTTATGATTCGTGTATTTTTGCCAGTTCCCTGTTTTTTAACCACCACTGTGTTACTCGAACAATAGCAAACAAACAATATCTACAAAAAACATTGTTCGCACTGTGTGTAGTAAAACACGGTTTTGTAAATGTCGCTAGAGCCTGTACTTCACTATGGCGGGTAATCTTGCTATTAGCAGCTTTTGCAGCTTTTGCTAATAGCCTTGTCGTTCAGCGTTAACTGTTGGGGAATGTTATTGATCAGGTTAGGAGCCTTGGGAACCTTGCGAGCTGTGAGAGCTGTAGGAGCCACGACAGGCTGCTTCCGCTGGAAACAATTAGGGGCAATTCCTGTTTCCCTCAGACTATAGAGAATGTATTGTGAAAACGTCCAAATCGGAATTTTAGCTGCCATAGTACTTGCGGCGAGCCAAATACTCGACCAAACGGGGAGCAAACGCATATAGAATAGAACTAATCCAATACACACGTGGAGTGACCAACGACGGCTGCCTCCGTGCCGCCGCACACAATATCTGGCGTGCACAAACACTGGGTTCCATTTTGCCCCGGTCCGAGCCCGCCGCTTTATGCTCATTATGGTCCACAGCCGATTCCCTCAACATTGTATTCACAGTCCCCGGATACGCAACCGTGACACATACATTCCATTCGTGCATTTCCATCCGCAGAGCAGCAAAGTATCCTGACACGGCGTGTTTGCTAGCCGAGTACAGAGACCGTGTGGGCGCAGCAACTAGGCCGGCCATCGACGACACAACCACAATTGTGCCTTTAGCCCGAACAAGGAGAGGAAGAAACAACGAAGACAGCCGGATAGGTGCAAACACATTTATTTCCATTATTGCGCGCATCGCTGTATCTGCTCTCGCAGCATGAGTGGGACTCGTGGCACATAGTCCGTCACTCGACCGCATGCCCCACAAATCTACGACTTGTTGCACGGATATTGCTCCGGCGTTGAGCACAAGGTAGTCTACACACCCATCGAAATGAACCATTGCTGCGTCAAGCAGCTCTTGCTGTGTATCGTGATGTGTAATGTCGCCCGTAACAATATGCACAACAGTGTGTTTCGCGCACTCGTGCTGCACTCGAACAAGTTCACTGTGCCGACGCGCACACAGCACGAGACGTGCACCGCGCCGTGCGTATTCGAGGGCCATGCACTCGCCGATTCCTGATGATGCACCAACAATCACCACACGAGCTCCACGTACACTTGGCATTCGTAGCCGTTGCACAATCGTGTATCCCACACCTGTCGCAAATACGATTGCAAGTAACCACAGCATTTAAATATTAACCAGTTATTAACAAGATCAAAGTTAAATAAATTGTTGAGAAGTTGCTTTATTAAACTTCTAAAGAGCAACCCTTTTATGGGGACAACATATTTTTGGGTAGTGTTGCTCATAATATATGAAAACTGATGAAGCACAAAATGCCACATGCACATTAAAATGCAGAGCAATAAAAGGTCATAGTTTTCATCAGAGCTATTAGAGCTCAATTATTATAAAAAAATCAAGCCATGTTGAGTTTTAAAAGTCTTTAACTTGTTCAAAAATTGCTATTATTGCATGTTGCAACACTATGTTGTATAGTATTCTGTTTCCTGTGCTTCCGCAGTTGTTTGCCCAGAAAGTTTGTCAGCACCTTCTGCTGCTTCTGCCAGCCTGGTTCTCCTGTATCTGCGGCCATCAGCTGCTGGCAGTGGTCTCGTACCCCCTGAGGAAGTCCATCTGTCAGCAGTTGGTGAAACTCCTCCACAGCTGCCAGCCATTGTGCCCGCTTGCTCTCTCCTTTGCCCATTCGGTGCTCCAAAACCTGCCTGATCTTCCCAGCCTGTGCTCGCTGGTATCGCATCTGTGCCTGCAACTTCCAGGCTTGCTTGTTATTAAAATGGGTAACTGCCAGTTCCCCAACTTGCTTGTCCATTTTTCCTGGGTCAAATTCAAGATCTGCCAGTTCCTCTCTGAACCTCCAGCACACATCCTCTGATGCTCCCAGTGTGTTTAGTCGTGGACAGATAGCCTGGGCTGATCGTTCTGCTCCTTTCCGGCGCAAGTTGACCACCCACTCAGCTACAATCAGGTGGCGATCCTCACCCAACTTGGTCTGGTCCTGCACCACTGTGGACTGCCGGAATCCCAATCCCATGTGCATAGATGCAAACAGGAAGTCTATCTGGCTCTGCTGTGCACCTTCACATTGTGGCAATGCATCACCTCCCTCCTGCCCATATAGACTGTGGTGGGCCTCTTGAAGCCAACAGCTGTTGTACAACAGCTGCCCCACTTCAGTCAGATTAGACCCCTTGTTGATCTGCTCATTGAAATCTCCCAGCACCAGTAGTCCATAGCCCTTGCTCTGTGCATATCTGATCCAAACCGCTACAATTGTTTGGGTACGCACCCATGCCTCTGGGTTTGTGGCCTTGTGTGGCATGTACACCACAATGACATGCAACTCCTGTCTGCGTCGGAAAGCCAGTTGTAGGCGTATACTTGTCCCTAGTGCCTGTTTTGGCACCATGCCAGTGCCTTCAGCCTGTGCTGGACCTACAACCACCTCATTGAATCCAACCAGGTGGTTCCTGATCTGTGGTGATAGCAGCACTGCCACTCCATTTTGCTGTGCCCCCTCACTCTCCGGGGCACACGAAAACTTTGCAGTCAACTGGTGTCTTGCCAGTGACCTGCCCAGTCTCTCCGCATCCTCTGCTGACAGCTTTGTCTCCTGCAGAGCCAAAATGTCCACACCAAATCTGTCCATGATATTGACCAGTTCATCCACTACCACCTCTCCCTCCTGAGGCAGCCCATTGACGTTCAATGATGCCATCACTAGACTTGAGTCTTGAGCCTGCTCCTGCCATTCTGGCTCACATCTGAGATGGCTCCTCCACTTGGCTGGCTGCATTTGTGAGTCCACCTCCGCACTGCTCCGATCCAATATTTGCATGTGCTCAACAGAGTTGGGGGCTCTCTGTTGTGCTACCAGCAGACAATTGTCTGACTTTTGGTCTAATGCCAGCACAGTCTGCCCTTGACTGACTGGCATCACTTTTATCTGGAGCTGCCCTCCTGGCTGACCTGCCCCAGTCGAATCTGGGCAGTGGTCTGCTGGACTGCTCTGCACCACTGTGCTGAGCTTTGCTAGGTTGGTAGTCACCTGTGCCACCTCTGCCTCATGGCTGTTCTGCTCACCAGCAGAACTGTCTGCTGTTGGGGCAGCTGGCCGGGCTTGCTTCTGCTGCTGCCCACTTCCCAGACTGGCTGCCTGCACATACTGCATCTTGGTCCCCTGCTGCTGTCTCCTTCTGAGCAGGCCCTTCTTCAGTCGCTCAATCTCAGCTGCCTGCTCAGCTGCCTTCTCAGCTGCCAGCCACTTGCGTGCCTGCTCGCTTGCTGTTGGCACACTGTTGGCATCTGCTTGTGCAATGACTTCGGCTGCCTGCTGCTTTCGCTGTGCCAAGATCTGGCGTATCTCCCCTGTCTCCCCTTTGAGCTTAGCCAGTTTCAACTCATACTCTCGGATCTGCTCCAAGTGTCTCTCCAGTTTGTCGTGCTGACTCTGCACTCCCTCCAGGGTTGCTGTCATTGCCTGCTGCTGCTCCTGGTGGGCCATCTCCTCTTTGCTCGCCATGTGGAAGCCTAGCCGGGCTGCTTGCTCCACCGTTACTCCCCGTTCTGCAAGAAAGCCCCGAAAGGCTGACTGGAGTGCTGCTGTCTGCTCCTGTAGCATCTCCTTCTCTCCCAGTGCCTGCACCTCTTGCACCATCATCTCCGTATCCTCCAGTGCAGCTACTGCACTGGTCGTGACTCCTGCTGTCTCTGACAGGTCGTTGGCCTGCGCCTGCCCTGCACTGGCATTTCCTAGTGCAATCGGCAATTGTGCGGGCAAGTGATTGGGTTGGGCATTGCTGGTCTCCGCTGCTTTCATCGCTGGTCTCCCGGGTGGGTCGTGCGAATGGGACTCCTGGGTCATAGATCGAAAAGAAGTTGACAAGTGCGAATCAGAAGGTTTGGATCCTCGAATTGAAATTCACAATGCGAAAAAGGCAGAAAAACAATATATTTTTTGTTGAATGAATGCGTATTTATAGTGCATGCGAGTTGTTGAAAAGTATGGGGTTAGTTGGTGAGCGGCTGGCGATGAAAGCGCTGAGTGGTTTGCATGGACGGCGTCCCCAGTCTGTGCAGTCTGTCGATCGAGCGGACCAAGATCCTGCGCATATGGTCCCGCGGATGCACACTCGCCTCCCGATCACTTGTGTCCACCCGCGCCAACCTCTCTGCAATCCCCTTCAAAAACGACTCGCGCTCCCGTTCCCTTGGCACATTCATAAGCTCGTCCACGCGCTGCAAACTCTCCAGCCTGCGTACGGCTATGGGCGTAAAGTCCTGGTTTGACAGTCGTAGTGCACTCAGCCTGCTTGCTTGTTGCGCAATGTCTCCCAATTGCGCGTAGGGGCGTAATGGGGTGTCGATGCTGGGCGTTTGGCTTGATGTGCTGGTGAATATGGATTCGGCGAGGGTTGCGGACGCGCAGGCGGTGCTGGGCGCATGTGGATCGCTGGCCGTGGACGTGGTGTCGAACGATGAGATGGATCGAGTGTCTGTTGACATATTTTGGCGTGTAAATGATATTAAAAGTGCAGGAACGATAATGCGCAGCTTCTGTTTTTATTTCGCGGGCAACGGCGGTGTACTCGGATTGAAAGCGGATTGTGTGGTGGCTTGGAACGATATATTGAAAGCCTGCCTGATCCTGATAATTATGTCCATAAGCATTAGATTTTCTAACGACACAGGATTTGAAATCGGAACTCCCTCTTATCGTTCCGTTCCGCTAGCTTTCTTATATTTAACGGTCGTACTTATTAACGGAGAAACAATGCAAGTGTTGTCAAAGACGGCCGGAGCGCTACTGCGGGGATCGCAGCGCAGCTTCAGCACCGGGCGTATTGCTAGCGAGGCGGCCAAGCGGGGACTGGTTCTGGGGATGCTGTCCAACAAGCTCGTGGGCGCTGATTCGGCATCGCTGGACGCAGCGCAGCAGCAGAAGCTGTTGGCACAAGCAGCTGCATTGGGCTTTACAGGCGAGGCCGGAAAGGCACAGACAGTGCTAAGCGACGACCTGCAGCAACACATCGCACTGGTCGGTCTAGGCTCGGCCAATAGTGCTGGCGTCGAGGCACAGGATACCACCGTATCCGAGATTGTGCGCACAGCAGTCGCCAACGGCGTGCGCCAGCTGCGTGCACACAAAGTCACTAGCGTGTCGGTAGGACCGATGCCGCATGCACAGGCCGCTGGCGAGGGAGCACGACTGGCGCTGTACAAGTTTGATGCGTTCAAAAGCGGCGCTGCTGGCGAGAAGAGCGCCGACGTGGCAGTGTCTTCCCTGGACGCAGCCGCAGAATGGGACGCCGGGCACGTGTGTGCCGAGGCGCAGAACCTGGCGCGCGATCTGACAAACACGCCAGCAAACTTTCTGACGCCGACTGCGTTTGCCGAGCGTGTGCAGCAGGAGCTGGGCGGGCTGGACAATGTGCAGGTGCACGTGCACGGGCCCGAATGGGCGGAGCAGCAGCGCATGGGCGGGCTGGTAATGGTGGCCAAGGGCTCGAGCCAGCCGCTGCGCTTCGTGGAGATCGAGTACCGCGGCGCATCGAGCGACGGCGTGGGCCTGGGCATGGTGGGCAAGGGCGTGACGTTTGACACAGGTGGATACAGCCTGAAGCCCGGCCGCCACATGGACGCCATGAAGGGCGACATGGGCGGCGGTGCGGCCGTAGTTGCGGCGATGCGCGCGCTGGCGCAGCTGCGAGTGCCGCTGAACGTGGTGGCGGTGGTGCCGCTGTGCGAGAACATGATCAGCGGCGGCGCAGCCAAAGTATCGGACGTGTACACGGCGCGGTCGGGGCAGACGATCGAGGTCATGAACACAGACGCCGAAGGCCGCTTGATCCTGGCCGATGCGCTGCACTACGTAGCCGACGTGCACAAGCCAGCGGCGCTGGTGGATGTGGCCACGCTGACCGGCGCAATGGTGGTGGCGCTGGGCGAGCTGTACACCGGCGTGTTTACGCCCAGCCCTCGCCTGTGGAAGTCCATTGAGCGCGCCTCAGTTGTCGCTGACGAGCCTGCATGGCGCATGCCGCTGCACGACGCCTGGGACACGATGCTCGCGTCGCCCATAGCCGATCTGTCAAACATCGGCAACCGCTCCGAGGCCGGCGCATGCACAGCGGCGGCGTTCCTGCGCCAGGCGGTGCATGGGCCTCGTACAGGCCGTGAGAGCGCGGTGCTGCGCGACCAAAACAACGACGAGCGCGTGCCGCGGTGGGCGCATCTGGACATTGCTGGCCCGATGGAGGCGGCTGCGACGACCGGGTACCACGCTAAAGGAATGTCGGGACGTCCGACGCGGCTGCTGATTGCGCTGGCCCAGGAGCTGGCGCGGGCAGATGCTGCTTAAATAGTATTTTGATTTTCAAGCTATATGCTAGGCAAGGTATGGCCAAAGAAGCTCAAATGTTTATGCTAAATAAAGAAGCTCGACTGTTTATGCTTGATAGATATGGCTATATAAGCTCAACCGTTTATGCTAAATAAAAAACACTACGATGCGTTCTTGACGGCCAGGCCACTGAGCGCCGACAAAAACGTGCTAACATTGACATCATCGGTCAACACCGCCTCGCCGCCTCCATACTGGTTCGTGCTACTGTACGACGTCGACGGATTGAGCTTGCTGACCAAGAACCGCGCCTGCGACCCATTCTGATCACACACAATGTACCGAGGCACCGGCATACGCTCCACAAGCAGACTCTGCGTGTCAACCACCGGCGCCTCAAGCAACAACTTCAAGTTCTCGTATTCTGGCTGCTCATGGTACCCTGCTTTGCGCCACTCGGCAATGGTCTCTCCGTGCCAAATCAGAATATGGAAGAACGTGTCGAGCATCAAGATCACATCAGGCTTCATCGACACAGAGTCCAGGAGGACTGGCGCTGGCGCACCTTCAAACCCATACGACATAAGTGATGGCTGGATCATTGTCAGCGAGTTTGTCGTGTCTTCGCGGAACAAGCAATGCCGGTAGAATGCGGTCTCGTCGGGCGAGCTGTTGAACACTTGCAGGAACTGCGAACGCCGCAGATGGTACATAAACTGCGGATAGATTGAGAAGCTCGGGCCCAGACGGAAGCTCGCCGGGTCGTCGCGACGGTAATCACCGAATTTCTGGCACAAACGGATCAGCATGCGATCAAGCCAGCGCAGCACGTCGCCCACTTCTTCGGCCTCGGCCTTGAACACGGCGATGCGCGCCATCAGCACGGCGGCAGCTTCCTGGTCGAACGACGCCGGAATGTCCGGCGACGCACCTTCGGCCCAGCTGCGCGCAATGGTCGTCACGCGCATGCGGTAGTCGCCGCGAGCGTGCTGGTACGTTGTCGAGAACTGCACCAGCCCGCGCGACCCTGGCTGCAGGGCCTGGCTCTGCTGGTTGGCAACCTCGAAGAACACGCCCACCGTCGTGCGCGCCGTCACTGCGGGCAGCCGCCACGCCGTCGTGCCGCCCACGCCGATCTCCGTATCTGACACCATCGCCGACTTTTTGGCCGCCGACACGCCCGGGCCAATCATGCCGCACACTTTCAGCTCCTTTGTCGTCTGCACCTCCAGCGTCGCGTTGAAGCCCATCTGCAAGTCGCCGGCCTCGTCCTTGTCGAGCACACGTTGGAACGACTGCTTGAAGATCGCCGTCACAAACGAGTCGGTCAGCACCATGTTGCCGCCGGTCCAGTTGACCATCGACTTCATCTCGGCCAGCCCCACCTGGTCCAGACACCCTGAGAACACGTCCACTGCGTGTCCAGCCGCTGCGGCACGGCGCGCCAGGGCCTCGTAGAACTTTATGGCCTTGCGGTAGTGGCGGTCGGCCTCCTTGTCGATGTCGTGGTGGCTGCGCATTGGCTCCTTCAGCTCTGCCCCCACAACCATGCCCGGGCCCTGCGTCGCCGGTCCTCCGCAGAAGAGCATAATACGGCCACCTGCATTCGGGAATGCCGACTCCATCATGCCAACCGCCACCGCCATGGCCGCTCCTGTGCTGCGCAGCGCCCGCCGGTCCGCTGCCACCGGCCACGGGTCGCGCTGCAGCTGCTCGAGAATGCCCGTCAGCGTAAACTCGCACTGCTCGACCGGCTGCACAAACCGCTCGGCGCCAAACGCCTGCTGCGGCGCATTTGCTGCCGGTGCGCCTGCCTGGTTCCGTACGCTCGACCCAATCCCCAGCATCTCCTGGATCTGCTTGACATTATAGTCCTTGGCCCCGCGGAACACATACGCCTTGGGACACTCTTGGTGCCCCAGCTCGTGCAACTGCACCATCGTGCCAAACGTAATCAGCCCCACCAGCGCATGCGGCGGCAGCAGCGACAGCGACAGAATCAAACTGTCCTTGAGCGCCTTGAGCTCGTCCTCCTCCAAGCACGTGTCCACCACAAACATAAACACAGGCGGAATGGGCGACCGCCGCGGCAGCTCGTACTCAATGGTCGTGAACCGCGGCAACAGCTCCGGCGGCAGATTATGGGCTGAAATGTCCTTGTAGTGCGGCGGGAACTGGTTGCGCTGCAAGCAGAACGGGCAGATCCACAGCTTGCCACGAACGTCGATTTGGCAGTACGGGTTGAGCACGGCGCGGCATGGCACTTTGCACATCACGGGCTCGTACCTGATTGGCGGCTGCTCCGGGCGCTCCTTGAGCGGCGTGTACAGCGCCGACACTGGAACCACGCTGCGAGTCGCCTCGATGCGCGTGTTGGGCAGCACGTTCCACGAGCAGCGCACGCCGTCCTGGTCCTCGATTGCTTCGAAATCCATGCTTGCGTAATCTGTCCTTTTATAGTCCTCCAATGATGCAGAGCGCAAGCGTCTAACAAAAAAGTGCAGATGAGAAAAAACGTGTCTTGCTTCTCTCTCTGTTCACTAGAGCTTTTGCAGTAAACATCAGGCCCCGCTCTGGCGCCTTCCTATTGGCCCTCTTTTTTCCTAACTTTTCCAGGCGACCCAGGGGACATTCAGTTCCAGACCCGCTTTATCTACAACGATTTATTTTTGCTCAACTGCTGTGCACTACGCTATTTTGAATTCTGTATATATCGTAATGGTTTCCGAATTACATTCTCCCGAGTCGCACTCGAGTGTGCCCGTACACAAACAATATCCTATTGTGTTTAATGGAATCCAACTCGGCCTAAGTGGACTAGTCTGCGCCCTGGCTCTTGTCTCGCCGCGCAAGTCGCTCAACTTGTACGACAACCCAGCGTCATATCTCTGCGTCTCTGCGTATATTATGCTTGCGTATTATGCACTCTTGGCGTTTTTCGATGTGTACTGCTTCAAAGCCCGTGGTGATAGCTGGAGACCGCGGGCCAGACCCACATCTGTTCGCATTTCGAGCGTATTATCCATGGTTGCGTCTACACTCGCTGCCGCTCTTGTAATCGCCGTTGGCTTTGTACTGTTTGGCGCTCCAGCGACTACCCACTATGCCGAAACGCTGACGGCGGCGCTCAATGTATCGCTGTTGGCCGTAACCCCATCCATCCTAACTCTCAAACCAACATTTGGCGCCTACCGTCGCGCCCTTTTATCGGCCGAGCAAAAGTCTATTCCGGAGAAATGGGCCTCAGGGTTTTTCTGGTGCACAATATGTGTAACATGGATGTCGGCCTATTTTATTCCGATGGACTGGGAACGGCCATGGCAAAAATGGCCCATTCCCGTTATTGGCGGCGCCTTTTTGGGCAACATGATGGGTGTGCTTTATGTGCTCGTTAGGTGTTTTGTCGTGCCCATTGCACGGGCTGATTTTGAGGAGACGCAGAGTATTCAGCGGCAGATGGCGAGGGATTATGAGGCACAGAGAGGACCGGTTACGAGGTCGATGGCCAAGAAAGACAAGTAAAATGTGTTTGTTTGTTGAATAAGAACAAAAACGATGAATTTAGTCGGTTTATACTACAAAAGCATTAGAAACAAAACACTGTTGAAGAAAAGGTAAACTAGTCGAAACGTGAAGAAAGCTCTGAATCCACTATTCGCCTACGTTAGGGGCTGCGTATCAACCCCCACAAAAACACTATACTTCATGGGCCTTGTTGCACGACGAACGCCAAGACTTGCATAATAAAGTCACCAAACCAACCCATCTTTTGTTTTATTAATAAAAGCGGCAAAGAAGCTCTGACAAAGAACTAATTTAAAATGCTGCACACCAAAAGGCAGCCAAAATTTTTTTTTAGCTTTTACTTTTAAAAAAACATCTACAAAGCAGCAAAGAAATCTTTACAGAGAACTAATGTAAAAGAAAGGAAACCCCAAACGAGAACAAAAGTCACCTTTAGTTGAATAAACCCCCAAACCCCCCCCCCCCCCCAAAAAAAAAGAAGCCGCCATGTAGCGACTCTCAAAAGTCTCAACACTGTTCTTGGAGCTTATAAATGCCCCGGTCCCGGATTTTCAGTGGATTTTGTCTCTTCTTCCTCCATTCCAATTATCATCATAGTTTATTCCAGCACTATTGCCATATTCTTACTATGAACACTTTAAGAGATGATCCTGAATATAACAAGTTCAAATGTATCATAGCAGGGAGTGAATTACTTCCATCTTTTAATGCTGCAATTTCCTGTGGTCCGGGTACAGTTGGTGGTAAAAAAGAAAACCCGTGTAGGTACTATAAATGTAACGATATTCATATTTATGTAAACGATGATAAACTTATAATTAAAAGCAATGATTCTATACTCTTTGATAAATCCTTTTAGTCGCCAGAGCCTGACTCACCTCATCATCAAACATGAATACTTTGAACCATGGTACAGCTTACACAGTTATAGTATAGTTATGATATCGAAGCTATATTTATGCTTTACCACTGCCAAGTAATACCTCAGAATCTGGTCAATTATCCACGCTAGCACAGGCTAATATCAAGTACTATTCCATGTTTACATTTTTTAAAAACTTCAGTCTACTCTAGTAAACGTTACCTTTAAAAAAGTACTCAAAGTAAACCCAATAAATGCTACTAAATGGCAAACTTTGCATGACCAAACGACAACGGAATAGCAGCCGGCAATTGCGCAATCAAGACCTCATTAAAAGTCTGAGCATCAAGCACAACCAAGCAACTCGTAATGCGCATGCTGTCAAAAAACACCGACAACACATACCCATCGTCTTCCGTATCGTTACGCGGCACAAACACAGGCTCGGACGGGAAACAATGAGTGCGAGACCAAATAAGCGGCTCTACCGACGAGTCGTTCGTATTAAGCTTGACAATGCAGTTGTACATGGCGCCCACACTTGACTGCGTGGGCTGCCCGCGCAACGTTTCCGAGTGACCAAGTGCGTACACAAAAGTGTATGGGCGTGCAGCAACAATCGGGTTGATACAACATAGCTCGATCCGCTCAGTACGCACAATTCGCGAATGCGCCGGTGGAATAAGCGATAAATTGCCTTTGGAACCCACATACTTTGTCGCCTCCATCGTAATGCCGTTGAGCTGGAATCGCCGCACCACGCCGGTGGGCACCGGGAATGCCGAGTTAGACTTGCGCAAGTCTTTGATCTGCATACGACGCAAAACTGTGTCGTCGTCATAAGTGACCATGTCGATTGCTACAGAGTCGGTTGCTGACTCTTGCACAGCGTTAATTTGGTGCAGAGCAAAGAACGCAGGCGCCTGGTACACGCACTGGACACGACGGTACTCGCGGCTGATGACGTAGAACATCACGGGTCGCGAATGTTCAAACGACAGCGTTTCCAGCAGCGAGTCGCTCCAGCGGTACGACATGCCGCCCAGTGGCGAGTCGTATGGATAAACAGGGACTATTATGTAGTCCTGAGTAATAGCAAAACTGTGCAACACAGATGCTTGAGCAGCAAAGCTGGCCACAACATAGCCCTCGGGCTGTGTCTCACTAATGCATACTACATTGTATGTGGTAGAGCGGAACCCAACATCTTGGAGCACAGTAAAGTGCTCACGAGTGTTCGAGTCGTACTGCATGTGCGGGCAGCTGAGCGCGCCCTTGAACGCGCTGTTGACAGATTTAAAATCAACGGTCGACCGCGGCCGGAGATCCGCAGGGTCAATGTTCTGCAATGCACCAACGTGGTTAGTACACACAATGGTTTGACTCGAGCCCTGCAGGGGCATAAACAGCTCGATGCCCTGGCTACAGCACTCGCCCTCAGGCGTCGCATGGTGCTGTGCCTTTGGAATAAACTTGCTCAGAACTGTTTGGTTAGTGTCGGTCAGGTACAGTGCACCCGGTACTTTGGTATTCACGCCGTGCTCCATATGAATACGGCCAGCCGCCTGCTTGGCAATCAGCCTTGACCTATGCACAATAGTCTTGTTGATTGGATCAAACGAGATCTTGCTCAGCAACGGCAATGCGTCCATAATATTGCCATACGTAAACACCCTCGTGGCCTGCTCAAGCTCCCGTTGTACATTGTACTTTATATCCAGCTGGCCAGGACCCAGCAGATACAAGCTTCCGCGCAGGCCATCGGGAAAAGTGCCGTTGAGAACACGCAGCTCCGAGGAAGTAACATACTCGCGGGCATTCGACAGTCCGCTGCGCATAATCTGGATGTCTTCCGACGACAGATTGTTGTTTTGCGCCATCTGCTCTCGATGCAAGCGACGAAGCTCGGCAGCTTTGAAAAGCCGGCGCTGCTTGTCTTCAGAGTCCTCGTCGTCGCTAACTTCAGCAATATCGGCGTGGATACCCCGCATCGACCCCGACGATACGGGGCTGGTTGAATTCCGCTGTAGCGGACTAAACGCCGTGCGCTCAGACTCGCCCGATCCCAGAACTGCCGCTGAGCCTAACGCACGAGCAGTATCGCCATCCTTGAGCAAAATAGCAGATGCAATTTCGGCAGGTGATGGCCCAGCTGAATCGCCGCTGCTTTGAAGCGGATGCGAAGTCGCTGGAGCCTTGGACGAAGTGCGCGATAGGACTGGCGAGAGCAGATTGCGACTTATGCGGTCAGCTTCCCGGGGTGACTCTGGCGTGGATGTAGTTCCCACTATGGCAGAGGCCGATTGCGGGACGTCCACAATACTTGAATCCTCTAGTGCGCTCGCCACCGAGTCAGCTGATGGGTGGTCAGTAGTGCAAGCGTCGTCCTTGATTTCTGCAATCGGTGCTGTCTCAATGTTCTTTTTGGATGCAGAGTCAATTGCTGGCTGTAGTGTCTCTGTAGCATCTTCAGCGGAAGTTGTATCGACTTTAGCAGCAGAATCATCAGCTTCAACAACAGTGGTATCAGCTTCGACGGCAATTGTAGTGGCTTCAACCCCAGCTGACTTTAGGGGTTCAGTGGCAGCGCTGGGCTGCAGAGCGTCGGTTGTCATTGTGTCAGATTTATGCAAATGTGAGAAAACGCTCAATTGGAAGCAAACAAGAGCTGGAATAAACAAAATGGAAAGCGCTTGCAAAAAAATCTAGAAACTCAGGAACCACGTGAGAAGGGAAAGGGTCTGACGTCAAGAACAAAAGTAAATCGACCAAATCACTAGCGATCAAACGCCAAATCTGTGCGCAGCTTTTTTGCTTCAAATTAATATCTTGTACACAAATAATATTTAGAATGAGCCTGTTTCCGGGCAACAGCTCTGGCAGCAACGCACATGCTGGGACAAAACGCAGCAGTCCGGGTGGTTTGGAGGAGCTGAGTATGCACCGCATTGGGCGGTACTGGCCACTGTACTTTCCGCGGCTGGACGTGGACGGGGCGACACCAGATCACTTGGACGACATCCAGCGGTTTGGCAAGTACCTACAATCGCATCCTGAGACGTTTAGCATGGACACTGACGCGTCGTGCGTGTTTGACTTTGCGACGCTCGTGGCAGACAGTCCAATCGCCGGGTTTGGCGAGCGCATATTCAACGAGCCCGAGCACCTCTTGAACAGTTTGGGACTGGCTGTGTGCTGCGTGCTGAGCAGCGAGTACGGGGCCGATGCCGAACACATTCTGGGCGACCACAAACTGCACATACGGCTGCTGCACCACGAGCCACTGACTCACATGAAATCGCTCAAATCCAGCCTGGTGGGCAAACTCGTAACTGTGCGCGGCACAGTCGTGCGCACCTCGCCAATCAAGCCATTGTTGGTCCAGGCGCAATACGCGTGTCTGCGCTGCGGCGTAACGCAAGTGGTCAAAATCATCGAGGGCAAACACGAAGCGCCATCAAAGTGCGTAACGCAAGGATGCAAGAGCCGTGTGTTTGACATTGAACGTGCAGCAGAGTCAGGCACGCGAACGGTCGACTGGCAGCAGATCCGGATTCAAGAGAAAATCAACGATGATCCGCGCGACCCCGGGCGCGTACCACGTAGCATTGATGCCGAGCTGCTGGACGATTTGGTCGACACGGTGGTTCCAGGCGACGTGGTCAACTGTACGGGAATAGTCAAAGTCACGCAGTCGGACGAGGGCAAAGGAAAGGGCCGCCCAAACTCGCTGTACATTTTGTATCTCGATACCGTCGCTATCAACAAAGTCGGCGGTGCGGCAGAATCAACTGGCACGGGCGACGATGCGCTAACAACTAAAGACGGCATCCATTTTTCGGGCAAGGACTTGCAGTTTATTCGGACAGTGCACAGCCAGCCTGGGCTATTTCGGCTTTTGGTAAACTCATTTAGCCCGGGCATTTTTGGACATGAGATGGTGAAGGCCGGCATTATGCTTGCACTGTTTGGTGCGCGCAAGCGTACGACGGCTGACCGTGGCAGCATCAATATTCGCAGCGACTCGCATGTGCTGGTGGTGGGCGATCCAGGGCTGGGAAAGTCGCAGATGCTGTCGGCGGTGGGCCAGATTGCGCCGCGCGGTGTGTATGTGTGCGGAACGAGCGGAATCTCGACCAGCGGGCTGACGGTCACGCTGGTCAAAGAGCCTGGCTCAGGCGATTTTGCGCTGGAGGCCGGTGCACTCGTGCTGAGCGACATGGGCTGCTGTGCAATCGACGAGTTTGACAAGGTCAGTTCTGAGCACAGCGCGTTGCTGGAGGCCATGGAGCAGCAGACCATATCGATTGCCAAGGGCGGCCTGGTGTGCAGTCTACCCGCGCGAGCCAGCGTTATTGCCGCGGCCAATCCGGCTGGCGGCCACTACAACAAGGCCAAAACGGTGGCCGAGAATCTCAAAATCAACAGCGCGCTGCTTTCGCGCTTTGATCTAGTGTTTATCCTGCTCGACCGCCCTGACGTCGACATGGACCGATTCCTATCAGAGCACGTAATGGCTCTGCACTCGGGCAACCGCTCATCGCGCGACCAAAGCGCATCACAATGTGTGCAGCAAGCCGAAGACGAGTCGGCCACCGGCAGCCTGCAAAACTCGTTGCGGGCACGACCAGGCGAGAAAATCGACTTTATTCCGCCACCCCTGTTGCGCAAATACGTGGCATATGCGCGAAAATACGTGCATCCGCGACTGACTCCTGGAGCAACACATAAGCTGCAAGCGTTCTACTTGGAGCTGCGCCGGAGCCACCGCAAAATAGATTCGACGCCGATTACGACACGACAGCTCGAAGCGATGGTGCGGTTGGCTGAGGCACGTGCACGTGCTGAGCTGCGCGAACAAGTCACAGAAAATGATGCCGACAATGTCGTCGAACTCATGCGCTACAGCTTGTTTCAAACGTACGAGGACGCAGTCGGCACAATGGACTTTAGTCGGTCGCAAATGGGTACCGGGGTCAGCGGCACGAGTGACGTGAAAAGGCAAGTTGTTTGTATTGATGTGTTGCACATTTCATATATGCGTGCCACGCTGCGGTGTGTAATTATACTTGTTCCGGGTGGCCCAAGCGTGGATATGGAATGGTTGTGAATTCACAATAGTGAATTTTCCAGTTGTTTTGTGTGCATGTATCTGTGCGTCCATACAACGCCGGCATGATATATTGCATACTCATTTTGCGTTTTGGCGCCGCCACATATGTACATGTGATGTGTTCATTTGCAAGCAATGTCGCATATCGTCCTGCATACCAACACTTTTCAATGTGCAAAAACGGTATCATTGTATTTCCTAATGTTAATTGGCCAAATGTGTAGGTTTGTTGCTCGGCTTCACCGTGTCAGCGAGGAGACGTACAATAATATGTTTACCTTTTCCATGCTGCAGACAATTGCCTCCGAAATGGGGTTGCGGTTCGGCAACTTTCAGGACATTGTCGACCGACTAAACAACCAAAACTACATTATCAAAAAAGGCCCCCGGTCGTACCAGCTGACTACGTTTTAGTCCACAAGGCTTCTTTTCTGTCAACTCTGTCCTAAAATGGCCACACATGCAAAGTAGAATAATGATTACAGAATTAGTACATGTCCAATAAAATAATCCAATTTCATTCATCGTGTTTGGTTTATTGATTAGAATATTTTTATACAAGCCTCAATGAGAGAATTGACCGTACGTCGTCTGTGAATCTCAGCGCGTCGAGCAGAGGCAGCAAGTCTAGCAGTGCCTCGTCTTTAGGGTCGCTGTTGATCCACGGCTGGATCGGAATGCCGTTCGTCGGATTGATGAAATACGACAGCGGGGAGTTGTCCACCAGCACAATCTGCGACAAATCGTGGTCAATCGCAGCCAAGTTCTTTGCATAACTCGAGTCGTGCGGCACACACGACTCGCGAAAGTACCGCGCTGAAATAATCTTGCCGTGCACATCGAGCAGATCGATGACTGGGTCGGCATACTCGGCCAGCGACGCCGTAAACACCACCACTCGGTACCACTCGCTGACTTTGCGCAAAAAGTAGTCTACGTGTGGCCGCTTGTATACATAGTACAGGCACGCCACTTTGTCAATCACCACTTCGATTCGGTGGTGTGCTCGGTACGAGCCCTGCGGCGACGAGTGAATGAGTGTCTCGTCGAGATCCAAAACAAGCGTCTTTTTCTTCAGCTCGCGCGACACTTGGGTCGAGCTCATGGTTGACGATGGAGCGGTTGGTGGCGTGCTGACTGTCGACGCGGGGCTGGGCGCATAATTGCTCATATAAATATCGTCTGCGTACAGCCCTGCAGGGGTGACTCCGTGGCTGGACGTTGTTGATGACGAGGCTGCTGACGACGCCCGCCGCCGGCGCAATGCGGCTGCGCTCAATTCGTGTTCTGGGCTGTCTAGCAATGCTTGTGGCGTGGCAGGTGCGCCATGGGGCAAGCGTGACGATGACCGCGCACGAGAGCTGTGGTCGGCATCGGTCGGTGCCTTGTCCGAGATGGGCTGGTATGTCTCGCTGACCAGGTTCTGTGGCTGCGGCAAGTGTTGGAGCAGCGACTCGAGAAATGGAATGCACTCGAAAAAGTCAAACAGCAGCGTATAAATGTAGATGAATGCAAAGTAAACCACCGAAAATCGCCCACGCCTGCGCGCTTGCGTGGCCATTGGAATATAACTATTAATGGGTTACTTGAATATAAAAAAAGTACGACAATAGCGTAAATAGCGTTCCCCAAGGGGCTTTTACCGTTTATCTCTGGCGTATTCACAAATTGGAAAACCAAAACACCGCCTCCTCCTCCCTGTCTGTTTGTGCCTGCTTGTGCTAAATCAACTACGGGTATAATTGTCGGTAACGGCACAATAGTCGGGCAGAGGGAGGTGAAGAATGCGCTAATAAGTTTGACAGAATATAGCCAGCTATTGAATAGCGCAATAAAAGAGAGAGGCGCAGTGCCGTAAAATACTTTGCGCTGCCGCCTCCGCCGCCAATGTTATGGGGGCAAAGCCCTGACCTTTTTATTTTAAAGCTCCGTTTTACCTCCAAGATTTGGTGGCGGGAGGGAGAGAAGGCAGGACGGAAAAGCACGTCAGCTGGCCAAACGTTACACAGGCGTACTGGCTACCACAGAGTGGAGGCAAATGCTGAGGTGAGAGACAAAGCAGAACGAAATGCATGCTCGAGCTGTGTGTGGCTCAATTGCGGGCATTAGGCCTGCTCATTCATCCATCCAATGCCCAGCCGGCCGGACAAATACCCCATGGCCCTGTTTGAATGCTAGTCGTAGCAGAGAGAGGCGCGGACCTGCTTCTGCGTTTCGCTCTAGCCAGCAAACACGCAGCATTGCCGCACTTCTTTCTTGTTCTCTTTTTACTTTTCAGCTCATTAATTTTTAACGCGGCCATTCCTTGATGCAGCAAGCAAGCAACACACGCTATCTGCGCCCTGTCACTTGCTTTTACTGCTGCCCTCGCGTCTGTGTCTCCTCGCACAGCCTCGACTAACTACATAGCCTGTATATACCCATATTTTTCTCCTTGGCCACGTCCAAGCAGAACAACACATCAGACCTTTTGTGCTCACGCAACAGTACTTGCCACCCAGACACGAGCTGGCAATCCACGACACGTCTGCAATCGCACCGTCTCCGGGCTTGATGCAGAAAGGGCTATCGACGCTCCATTTCTGCATTATCATCTAGAGCAGGTTTTTATTTGGCGCCTCTTGAGCCCACACACTGTGCAGCCCAGATCGCACACTTGTGCTCGCTCAAAGGGGCTGGTGGACGCTTGACTACATCCACACATTTCGCTCTCGCGCTCCTTTCTTCTCCGCCATTGTTTCGTTTGCCGAGCTGCTTCATATTTTCTTTGCTTCTCCCTCTTTTTTTCATATTCTGCCTGTGCAGGCAGCTATTAACCCACGGAGCTTGCCTTGCCCAGCTGATAAAGGCAAGGCGCGGCAAGGAAAATAAAGGCACCCAGAGGGCCTTTCTTCCCCTTATTCACACGCTTGCCTTGCGTATTCGCGTTCACTCACGCCAGCTGACGCGGACCTTGCTTTTTCTGTCCACCCACTGCGCTGGTTGTGACAGGACAGCACAAGACGGCCAGACATCTGACTTGCTGAATTTATTATTCGCGTGCCTATTTGCCACAGCGCCTCTCCACAGCCCTTGCTTTTGACGGTGACTGCATCATTTCCGGTACGCCTTTGAAAGAGCAAAGGTCAGCCTCCCAAGCTTACTGTCTGTTCTGTGGCTATTCTGCCAACTACTGAAGTAGATCGTTGGAAGGGCCAGCCGCTTTTTTCCTGTTCTTTTGCCTAATAGGATACCAACAGGTTTTTTTCTCTTCCTCTGTCTGCTCTTATAACCTTATTCTCGCGACGCTCTGTAACGCCTCTTTCCTCTCTTTCTCTTTCAGCTCCCTTATCGCTCGTCCCTTTTCCCTGGCCACCGACCGCGCGCCCCGAGATGACGCCTAAAAGTCACGCTATCGGCGGCAGTAGCAGAAGCAACGGCGACGGCAGCTGTAGCAGTGGCGATTCTGGGGCAGACACGTCAGCCGACAAAGCAACCACCGACTGCAACGATTCCGCCACGGGCATTGCGAGCAGCCACAGCGCGATTGCTGCTGCAAACGCCGCCTCGGTCACAGCAGCAGTCCAGATGTCGCCCAGCAGCTGCACAGTCCTGATTGTCGATAAGCGCTTCCTCAAGGGCGTGTACCACTCTGCAGGCAGCGGGAGCCCGTCGATGCGCGGAGGGCCTGCAATTGACGACGTGGTGTTTGTGCAAGAGCTGCTTGAAATATACGGTCAAGGTAAGTCATAGCCGCACATTTTCAAAGAAGCTCAGACCGCCAAGGGTCCAGGCGTCTGGCTACTCGTGGTTTATTTGTTCCTGCCTCTAAATCGAACTCTGGGCGGTTTCACATTAACCTCTGTGTGTAGTTGTGGCTGTGGTTTCAGGCGACACAGCACTGCGGTGGATATTCAACCACACGGGAAACAAGGCAATAATTGTACTTATTGATGTCGACGAAACGTACGATCCGGGCAACGACAGCTGCGGAAACAAACACAGCAGCAACAGCAGCGACAGCACGCTCTATGGGCCGATCTACACGCCGCCAGCGAGCCCGCAAAAGCAGCAGCCGGACGCTTCGGCAGATCACGAATCGGAGGGCTCAGGGCCGTATGGCTTGGCGCTGCTGCGCGTTATTGCGCACTATGTGGCTATTGGCGTGTTCCGCAACGTGGCACCTATAGGTAAGCACCAACAGCGAGATGTTCTGGAGGGGCGAATTCCGTCCATTGTTGCTCCCATTTTGCTCCGAGGACCTTGAACTTGAGCAGCACATATGTCATGAACATGCATTACGCGCACTGCCAAAGCCACTGAGACTCCTGCACCCACAAGCGCATTGCCGCGCATACACGCGCGCTGGTGCTGCCGGCCATTGCGTTTGCTCGCACACCTTGACCTGAACGGAGCGTCTGCACAGCATCCAATCCTCTGCTGATTTCCCGCCATTTCCGTAATGTTCTGTTCTATTCAGCTCTGCATTGCTATCTGTGGCTGGGACACACCGCCTGAGCCATGTGTGTACGTCTCGGCTGAACAATTAGCTCGTCCGACGGCGATTGTGGCCGGAGGCTCAGCCTCGCGCGGCACCAAAAGCCACCACGGCGACTGCCTGAGCTTTGTTCCCCCAATTCCTGGCTTGCAGTGCCTGAGATTAAGCACGCACTACCACGGGCACATTCCGATTTCCTGGATTTGCTCTTTGCTTTTGCACGGACGGGCGTGTGCCTGCACGCTGTGCAGTTGCCCCTTCGCAATTGCGCCTGCGCGTGCTTGATAAGGACACATTTCACATCTCCATACATTGCACTTGCGGCTTGAACTGCAAAAAACCAGTGCATTTTTCGTGTGCATTTGCGCCATTGGAGCAGGTTCTACACTCATTTCCCTCGATCGGCTCTGGCTCTGCCAAACTGGGTGCCAGCTCATTGGGTCCCTGCGCCAGCTCCACTGTCACTCGCCTTGTGATCGACAGAGCTGCAGCCAAGAGAGAAATGTCACTTTTGCATGTTTTTCAATGCCAGAGAATCCGCGTTTGCAATTGTGTGGGCTATTGTGAAGAGCGATGTAGACATTCGCACGCCTATTGATGACCGGCCCTTTCTGCGCCAGCTGGCAAGCACACCAGAATTCCGCCGCGACTATTGTGCACGGGGTGGCTCCAAAGGTGTCCACGTGTGTGGCTGCGCTGTCATCTGCGCTCGTCATGTCTTTTTCTTTCTTGGTCACTCGCCTCGCTCCTTTTCCTTGCCGCCACACTATACTGTATGAGGAAGGGTGATCTCCCCAACTGCGCTTGGGCTTTTGACACCTGACAGACAAACCCATTCAAAGCATCATTGAACGCGGCCTTTATTCTTTGGCAAATGTGAATGGCGGATGGCACTGATTATTGAGCCCAGCTTCTGCGTTGCCGATTAGCAGTGTGGCTGACCAGATTGGATGCATTTTATTCGCCAATCTTGCGGCCTGTCTTACAATCAGTCCATACATCAGGCGGGTGGGGTGTGGCACCTTTTGCCGCATCACGCCAGACAGCCGCATTCTATATGCAGCTCTCCATTCACACACATTTTCTGGGGCTGGGTCCTCCGGCGGAGTATTGTAGCACGCCGCTTTATCCTTTATGTCATTGCAAGTAGACTCCATTTCTGCACATTCACACGCTGGCCGGGATTATTCTTTGTCTGTGCAGGCTGCTCTCTTTCTTTTGTCCAAGGTGTGGGGTGACATGTGGGATTCTCGATGCTATAAATGCCCCACGCGTAACCCTCCTTCCATCGCCTGCTATTCCTGACCATTGCTGCGCTATTTTATGCCTTACTAACCACACTTTACTTTTGCCTGCCTCTTAACTTATTGGAAAACTCATTCGACGCCATGATTGACACAATGCGCTTGACCTCACCCGGGGATTTCGGCCGACGCAAATCGACAATTGGATTAACGCCTGTAGCTATGAGCACATCGCATGACCCGGTATTTATGCGCCAGGCTTCCAATCTGGGCGCGATGAACTACCTTATCAAGCCTATTTCGGCAGAGACCGTGCACAGCCTATGGCTCAATGTTTTCTCGTGCCGCACCCACACCCACAAAGCTGTGACAGGCAATGGCTTCAACAGCTCGATTACCTCGCAGCAGATTATATTTCAGCGGCGGATACGGGCCGAAACAGTCAACGGCGCATTCACCGCCGACACACGCAACGCGACCTTTGAAGAAGACTTTATCCGGCAATTTGTGCCCGCCATCTCCCACACGCTCCCAGGTACCGATTCTGTTAATTCGATCATGTCGCAGGGCCACACGCCAATTGACGAGCTTGACGATGGCATGGACTACTTTGATGATGGATTTATTAGCAGTCCGCGGGCCAACGCCCTGCGCAGCCGGTTACTGGAGTGGGCGTTCTGCCCTGACGATCTTGATCGGGAAGAGCTGCTTGACTGCGCAACGGTTATGATCATGGACAGCGCGGCTTGCGTAGACCTCAAGCTGCAGCTGGGACGTGTGCGCAAATTTGTCAAGATTCTCGAATCAGCATACTACGACAACCCGTACCACAACTTCCACCACGCAATCGACGTGACGCAGTGCACTTTTTATATTCTGCACACTCTGGGTATGTTCAATAAGACCGGTCCTCGGAGGTCGTCGCTGCGCTCGCCTGCTGAAACGACATTCCCACTGCACACGATTCTGCGGCCAACCGATGTGATGGCGCTGATTATTGCGTCGCTATGCCACGACCTGGGCCACCCGGGACTCAACAACGCCTTTATGGTGCGGGCACGCACGCAGCTGGCGGAGCTGTACAATGACCAGTCGGTGCTGGAGAACTTCCATGCTGCGTGCTTCTCGATGGTGATGTCGTACTATTTTACAGACTTTGTGCTACCGCGGCGCGACAGTATGCAACAGCAAAACAGCCATGTAACATCGTTTGACTATGAAGAGTTCCGGCGAATTGCCGTCCACGCGATTCTGGCTACAGACATGGCGCGGCACTTTGAGTTTATTGGCAAGTGCAAGGCGCAGTACGAGCGGTTTGTGTCAGGCTCCAACCTGCCGCTAACAGCGCAGCAGCACGAGGCTGAGCGCGCACAGCTGGCAGCCAGCATCCTCAAATGCGCAGACATCAGCAACATTGTGCGGCCGTTCAACATCTCACAGCGGTGGACACAACGGCTGAACAACGAGATAACACTGCAAGGCAACATTGAGGAGTCGCTAGGCCTGTCACGCACCATTGTGGTGGACACGGCAAATGTGCCAGCATCGCAAATTGCGTTCTACGAGACGTGCGGGCGGCCGTTGTTCAACGCGGTTGCCGATCTGGTGCCCGAGCTACGGTACATGCCAGATCAGCTAGAGAACAACATCCGCAACTGGAACTTTATCAAGAACAACCAAAAGGTGCCTGAGATTCCGTACGGGCTGAAGCACTCGTCAACGTACGACCTCAGCATCAGCACGCGTGCGGGTTCAACCGACTCTGCGCCAGACTTTTTGCCGACGCGATCGCTGGCGCCGCTGCCATTTGCGACATCAACGACATCCACAACTGTGGAGAACAGCAGCCTGGCCAACTACACGCTGCATGCGGGTGGCAACCTCAGCGCCATTTCGGTTGGCAACGAGACCGACGACGACTTTGCGGCATCTCGGTGTCTGCCGCAAGACAGTGCGTCGGCAGCAGCGCGCATGTTTGCCAGCACTGGCGTGCCTTCGCCGCCGCAGACGCAGCACTCGGCAACAGCCACATCGTCATAGGCACACGCGCTGCACCTCTGGGGCGTTATGTATACAGCCTCTTACCTCAAAAGTCGGCATGCGACACTTTCATGTGCATTGGTCTACTCATCTCGCTACTTTATTCCTCTGTGAAATACATTTTTATTCGGCTTCATGCAAAAACTAAACAGAGGGCGCTCATGCTTTGAGCCACTCCTCGGCAGTCTTTTTGCAAGTATCGTTGGCGCCATTGTACGCGGCAACCAAACGTTCGGTGGCCAACTGCGACAGGCGGTCCAGCGTGGCAGGCTGCGGTGCATCGTCGATACGTGCGTTCTGGTCCCGCTTTGGCTTGGCCCGGATATCACGAATACGGTCTGCCACCAGCTTGATTCCATAAAATCCGCGCACATTGTCGGTGGACAGCTCGACCACACGCAAATACTCCTTCAGCGCCAAGTCAAAGTTGCCCATACTGTAGCTAATCTCCGCATAACAAAGATGAAAGTAATGGTTGGCAGGCTGCTGCATAATAACCTCCTCCATGCAAAACGCCGCTTGCGGGTACAAGTTCTGAGTCAAGTACAAGTTTGACAACTCCAACCACGCTTCAAAGTCGTTATTATGAATATCAAGATACGCCACAAGCTGTTTGACCGTTTCGCCAATATGTCCATACGACTTGAGCAACGCAATCAAACGCTTGCTGGCCAATATGTTCGTCTCATCGGCCTCGAGCATTTCCTTGTAAATAGTTTTGGCCTCGTCGGGGTGTCCGACCGCTTCGTTGATCATCCCATATAAGCGTTTGACGCGTTGCGACGATGGGAAGCGAGTACGGAGGATTACCAATACTGCTTTGGCCAGCTCGATTTGGCCCTCGTCGATGGCTGACACAAAGACTTGCTCGTATACGAGCCACGCGTCGTCGCCCGCCCGAGCCACGCCTCGAGTGTTGAGCAAGGGCTCGGCGAGCTTGAGCACGGCAAACGGCCGGCGTTCGGACGATTGGCGGATTTCGGCCAGTAATTCCAGAGAGCTGCTCATTTATACCCTTAACGATTAGATTCAAATAATTAAAGACAAATAACGAATGCAATAAAGGAAGAAGAATGAAAACGGTGTTTTGCTTAAATGTGATAACCCACAACTGCTACAAAACTTGAATTCGTTCAAGAATGCAAATTCCGGGGTTGGGTCTTTTGAGTATGTTTGTTTTTAACAATGGACCCGTCGTTTGAAGATGAGCTGAGCGACTATGTGCAGTCAGCCGAGCGTGAATGCACGAGCGGCAAAGACGAAATATTGCCAAATTCAGAGAGCACGAGCGGACTGCCCGAGGGGTTCACGGTATCTGCCGACCCACGGTACGCGTACAGCTCAGACCGTGGGTACTGGCTGGACCTTTGGACAGGCACAGTGTCATACTACGACGAAGTATCCCATGTGTATGTCCCGGTCGATACGGTAAAAACATCACACGAAGCCCAGTTTACAGGAGTGGCCCGCCTGGTCGTCGTCGAGTCGAATTGTTTTACGGCCGGACAGGTGGCCGAAATAGACGTGGACGACGGGCTGGACGTTGGGCGCGACCGGCCGGAGAATGGCAAACTGCATCACTTGCGGATCCCTGATATTGAAGTATCGAGGTACCACGCCCAGTTGTACTTTGGAACGTGTAATGAGCATGATGTGGGCGGATCAAGTCCAAGCAATGACGCGGGATCTGAAGATGGCGAAATTGAAGACGTTTGTGGATCTGATTTGTCGAATGGCGAGTGCATCGACAACGATACAGTAAAGGCAACCGAACCGACAACACATTGCTTGTATGTTGTTGATTTGGGATCAACCCATGGCACGTTTGTCAACCAGCACCGGCTCTCTGATCCAAAGTCGGCCAGCAAACCCCAGCCGCTTGCTCACCTCGACCGCATCACAATCGGACACACCGTTTTGCAAGTCCACATACACAAACAATGGGCATGTTCCAGCTGCACCAGCTCTGGAACCAACGCGCTCTTGACTCGTGCGTCCAAACCATGTATTGACGCAGCTACACCAAAAGTACGTGATGTTCGGCAAGACCATTTCAATAACCTCAATGCCATCAAGCAAAAATACAAAGGACGGCATGCGGTTCAGAAACCACAGTATATGGATCGAGCCCGGCAGAGGCGGAACTTGCAATCTAATGCACATGGTCTTGTTTTGCAACATGAACGCAAGGAATTGGTAGATGAGGCTGTGCCTGCGGTGGATGCTGGCAATAAGGGATACGGGATGATGCAAAAAATGGGCTGGGCGCCGGGGTCAGGACTGGGTGCTGATCGTAGTGGGATGGTGGAGCCGGTTAGCGTTGCAGGCAACAATGACAGGGCTGGACTTGGGGCAAAGCCGGAGAGTCCTCAGTCCAAAGCTGTTCGAATAACCCGTGAGCGATTCTACCAAACCTAGCATGTCCATAGTTACTGTAAATAGCATTCCTTTAATTCTTAAACCACTAGCAACTACGTGTCCAGCACGCGCGGGTCGGGCAGCTTGTGTCGATTCAGTACCATGTGCTAGTTTAGTTCAACCCTGTCATTGCGCAAATCGAAACCAGATCACAAAAGAATCCCGATCAAATAATCATGCCTGCCAAGATTTCCATAAAAATCGTGTTCTCGATCGGTTTAATCATTATTCCTGCTCCGTTTCATATTTCTCCTATATTGTATAGTTTTTCAAAACTTTCAGCCCATTTACTTTTATTTTCCACTCTACGACATGGACCAGACACTCGACGAAGTAAACAAGCACTGTGCCGACCAGGTCCATGCATACGCAACCTGCGTCGACAGCAACGAAAACACATGGAAAGTCGACTGCGTTGACTTGCGCAAAGCACTGACCAAATGCAGCGACGAAAACGTCACGCTTATGAAAATGGTGCGTTTGAGCTGCCAGCCTGTGATCGACCGGTACCAAGAGTGTTTGCGCAAAAACGAAAAAGACCCGTCGGTGTGCATCGACTCGTTGCGTGACTTGTACCAGTGCACGGAGGGAGTTGGCCAGATGCAGGAGAAAATGAATGCGCTAAAGACCAAGCACCAGGATCCACGCACGGTTGATTCGACAAAATAGAGCTAGTTGTTCTTCTTTTACAATAAAACAGAAAAATTGAGCCAAACATTGTTTTTAAAAGCCAAAAAAGCGGCGTGTGCGGTCCCATGCGCCCTCCACGGTAAGTGCAGGCCGGACGTCGAGAAAGAACGACGGCGCATTAGGGTTTTTGGGATCTGTCTTTCCCTGATAAAAGTCAATAACATACCGCACGGGCTTCCCACACCGATCCACCGTCCAGTCATGCCGATCAAACGGCAACTGGTACCCGACAAACGACCGCAGCCTAGCTTTGGGCGTCACATTCTTAATCTTCCCCTCAAACCTCAACAGCCTTGGCCCACCACACTTGTTCTCGTGCATTTGCTCCCACTCGAGAATCCGTGCCCAGCACATCTCGTTCACCACATTATGGATGGGCACTACTGTTTTCATATCCGACTCATGCGGAGACCAGTTTTTGCGCTTCATCGCGTTGTAGAACATTTGCTCGGACGGATACACCCAGTTGTCTGTTTGTGAGTCAAGGGCAGGGCATTCGGACGGGCCGGCCGATTCGTAGCGGGCGGCGCGAGGAATCGATGAGATTGTGCGGTGGGTGGACAGGTGGGAGGTGTCGGTGGGCGTTTGCTCGGGAACCAGGGGCATGTTGTTGGACGGGTTTACAGAGGATGCATTGGGCAGAAATGCTTTGAGCGACGACGTATGGTCTACGGGACACGTTGCTGCCTCTGGCTTGGCATTGGCTGTATGATCTATTGGGCACTTTGCTGGTTCTGACTTGGCGCTCGTTGTGTGATCCACTGGACATTTTGCTGGTTCCGATTTGGCGTGGTCCACGGGACATCCGCTCGAAGCTGGCTCTACTGCCATTATAAAGTTATGATATACGGTTACTATAAGCTGTACGAAGAAGAATCTATGTTCAAAAACTTTATCTATTCTCTAATCTTGCCAAGATTACGCGTAAGAAAGTTGCGTGGATTGTATAGTATGGGCAAACAGCATGATTGCAATTTTATCAATTTTATATTGATTTTTTTGTGGCCGATGGCCGGAAAGTACAAGAATCAGACAAAATAAATATAACAAAGAAACGCCCATGTTACGCCAGAGTAGATGCTGACGATGGCCGAGCTGGCTCAGGTACCGGCATGCTCGACTCGAGCAACGTGTGTAGATTCAGACCTGGCTCCATCGCATTGCGGCTGCGCGACAAGTGCAAGTACGCATCCGTGCCCACACCCTCCATAGAAACAAGGTCCAAATCGCCGCCAAAGTACCGGGCAATCTGGCGAACCATCGGCAACCCATCGCCCTCGCCAAACAGCGGCAAGTCAATTGCCCGCTGCATAAACGTAATCGAGCTCAGTGCATTCCGCTTCTCAATGGTGCTCGGCAGAGGCTCTGAAGCATCTGCAGGGCCCTTTGTGGTCTCCAAATACGACCATATGGCGTCGACTTGAGACAACGGAATGCCACCGCCCTCATCTGAAACCTTAAACGACACGTCCTCGTCGCCGCTCGACATGACGAGCTTGATGACCGGGAACGCACTGCGCCGGTTCTTGTGGTGCTCCACAGTTGCCCGCAGTGCGTTTTTAACCAATTGGAACAACATGCTGTACAAATGGTGCGGCACGTATGTGGTAGTGACGCCGGACTTTGGCGCAATAATCTTTACCACAGGTGCTGGGAACCCGTAATGGCGCTCGCAGATCTGACTGGCATCGTGTGCTGCACGAGTGGCAATATCCAGCGGCTGGATTATCTGCACAAGATTGTGTCCATAGTCGAGAATAGCAACATGGTCCTCGATCAATAGCTGAGTACCCAGATTCATAGAGTACAGCCAGTCAAAGAACCGCCGTGTCTGGTTCTCTGCGCACTGCTGCGTGCCGTCGTTGATCCACAAACGCGGGTTGCGACACGATGCCTCGTCACAGAACTCGGAACACACTTTGTTTGGAGCCCACTGCTGCGGCACCGACGGCACTGCGCCAAAACTCTGGTACTTTGCCTCCCCGTCTGGCTGCACCGAGCCCTGGGTCCATTGAGCCGGGTCGGTCATCTCCATTTTGCCACTCGGCGCCAAATACGCCATCGGCGCCGAAAGATCTGGATATGCCAGCGTCGACGAATAGTAGTGAGGCCCGCCGCATGTCTGTGCACGCTGCCGCACCGTGTTGGGGCGCAGAAAGCTCGGCACAATGCGCGTGTCCTGCGAGTTTATCGCCCACGACAGCTCGCGCAGCCCCTGCGCCAGCAGCCGCATGTTTGCTTTGCTCCGTGACTTGAGTCTGCGCAGCGTGTCGACAAATTGCTCAGTAGTTGCTGGCGTGGACGGCGCCGGTGTGCGATCGGCCAAAAGTGACAAATCGTCGGTGTAGTTGTCCATCAGCGCCTTGAACTGCGGCACCTGCCGAATGTCGTATGGCGATGGGTTCTCTTTCAGCCCAATCACCGTCTGTCCGATCCGAACTGGGAGTTCACGGTGCAGAAACCCGGCCGTCAGTCGAAACGCCGAGAGCCCGCCGTCGCTGCTGTTCCGCTGCTTCAGTAGATGTCTACAACCATTTGCGATATGTTGCCGTGTTTAGTATCTGTACTCTACGGCGCTTGTGCTCAATAAACGTTCGCAATAACCTACCTTCCCGCCGTATAATACTGGCTCAGCTACAGCATAGCGTTGAACAAAACAAAAGTGTTTAGTAATTGCCGTGTGGAAGATGCATACACTGCACCAAAACGCATTACTATACAAAACTCCGTACCGTCAGCTTGGTCATTTCCTTCGAGGCGAACCGCCGAAAGAGGTCGTTCCCGGCCTTTGTGCTCATTTTCTCGCGCTATCCGGGCGTATGGCCGTGTGGCTCAAAGTATATAAATCAGTATCAAAGTGTAGCAAGTTTAGTGACAAAAAACTTTATATTTTCTGGAATAAATGGAAGAGAGAAAAGGCGTCACAAGCACCTGACAGTACATGCATGGATTCGAGTCCTTCCCACGAAACGTCGTATTTCGTCAGTCAGTGCCACCCTCCCCGAAAAACCCTTCTGTTGTAGCTAACACGTTCATCAATCACAAGCCAGTAAAAGTTGGCTAGCCAATCAAGCGAATAGCAACCGCTCCCGCTGAATATATAGGTATCCTTGATGCACAGTGTGCTCATTCGGCGCACAAAAAAATGCCCGAGGCAGGGAACCAAACGTCATTTCCTAGCATGCAATATTCACCCGGCTGACGTTGACGTAACATGTACATTGTTATGTTGCATATATTTTATTAAACACACGAAGCAAAAACACAATCTCAATGTTGTACTTTAAAATAAATAAGAATTGCCGCTGCTCGGCCTTAAAAGTACACGCTTTCTGCTTTAAACCCATAGAACTTTGAAACTTTTAACCGTATTTAGTAGGCACTAGCACTGCTAGGACCTGTGACCCGACTTGTAATCGAACCACGTGTATCAAACATGTGGAAACACATTTACTAATCTGAGCCAAAGTTGTTTAGCATCATTGCAAGCATCCCAGCGGCCTGAGCTGCTGCTCCAGCAATCATGAGCTGGAAAAGCACTGATCCAATGGGTCCGGATTTACTGTCTGGCGTTTTTTCCATCAAAAACACAGGGTCACTAATCATTAGTGTACCAACAGACAAGTGAAGAAGCATCAAAAACCTGCTGTCTAGAGCCTTTGTCTTTCTGAATGGCAAACTAGGCATTGCTTTTTCCTTGTTTATAATGGCTAGAAATATAGACAAAAATGAACCCAGCCCTGCCATAAACTGTGACACTCCTATAGCAATGGACATTAGATTTTTAGGAAGATTCAGAATGGTATATGCTAACATGCAAGCAAAAACACCGATTCCAAATAGAAAAACTGTCGCTGAAAAGTACCGCGACATGTTATAGTACCCTGCGTCTGGCATTTTGTGATATTTTACTAGCGCCTCAAACTATGCTGTATGTGTGTTTGGTGTATGCTCAAGCAGCTTGCAGCGGTATAAAGTGTATAAGGCTCCACCTTAGTTAACAGGCAAAAAATGGTAGAGACGATACTCTAATGACAGAAAAAATAAAAATAATTTAAACAACTAAATAGAAAAGGAAGAAAAGAAGCACTGTCTCGAGTTGGCAGGGTGCTTTAAGCAAGGTTCGCCATCCCTTAGTAAATTCTTGGCTTTGCTAGTTATTTGGTTGGTAAAGTCTTGTCCTCCTTTGTACGTTTTTTCTTTTGCTGCGTAAAAGGTGAAAGAGTTGGCATGTTCACTTGTAAGAACACTTGGCAAAAGACTGGCTTGCTTTATTACCTGCCTTTTTGCTTTTATGCACCCGTGGTGAATGGGAAGGGTTTTTGTGTTGTCGGTGGAGCTCTTGGCATGCCCCTTTTCTTAATTTTCTCGCTAAATAATCCAAAAATACACCTTTCAGGCAATTAGAAAGAGGTGGTACCACTGTGAACGGAATGCACAATTTTACGAAAACTTCATTAATTGTTAAAATTACAGCAAGCTGTATTTGTATTTTGTCAAACATTCTATCAAGAATAATAAAAATTTAAAGTTCATATCCACAACTATTAGCTGTTGTCTGCTCCCGACAACCATCTGTGCATCATACCTGTCCAAAACCCAACTCCAATGACGCCCAAACCAGAGTACAAGCCAATAGTTGCATTGAACAGCTTGCGCGGATCCAGTTTGGGCAGCGTACGAGTGCCTTGCACAGTAATGTATTTTACGCCTTTGTTTCCCTTGTAAAGCAGGTCTAGGGTAGGGTCAGCCAACATTAGAATAACAACAACAATGTAGGTTAGCCCGATAATGAAATACGTAGTGGTGCCACTCTTGGGGAAAATGTAATAGCTGCTCATTGGCTTGGGAAAGTTATAGCAAGCTGTGAGGAATGCGACCCAGAGCAAGATGCACACATGTCGGCCAATTTGCACATTGTAGTCATACTCGCCCAGCCATGTGCAGGTGTAAATGGCTAGCAAAATGGTGGCCAAAGACGTCATGATAAATGCCAGCCATACGGCTACCTTGCTATACACGTCTCGTTTAGGAAATTCTTGTTCTTCGGCCATTCGCTTAATAAAAAATGTTAGTTAATACAGTACGGAGTAATAAAGTTGATACAGCAGGTCAAAAAGTGTGAGAAAGGTTGGTGCCAAAGAATGGTTGACGTGGATTGGTCTTGTCTGGCTTTGAAATCTACAAAAGAAAATTATTTATAAAAGAAAAACCCTGTCTTTCAAAATACATAGCTATTTTCCAAGCTGGCAAAATAAATGAATCACCGCAAGGATAACGATTGTCTAATCCCGATAATAGCTGCCAATAAGTTTTTTACTGGCAAGAAATGCTAGTTTTAATCATGTTGAGTGTGAAATTATTGTCGCTTAGAATAAACTAGGCTCACGTGCCGTGTCTGTGCTTTTCTTTGTCCTGCTCAGTAGCTTCTGTTTAGATAGTCCGACTCATAGTTGCAAAGGACCCGCCAGCTGTTTCCCTTTTTCCTTTCATTTTTGTATGAGACTTGAAACCGCTAGCCTTTTGAAAGTATTGCGCCAAGAGATTCACTTGCTGTTAGAACTAGTATAAAACCTTGACTGCTTTTCCTCCTGTTCTATACAAATTTATTACACTCATTCTATTAGCTGTTTATTCCTACATTATCCATTTCTACCCGAGAAATTTATATTCTATTATCATGGCTGACACGTGGAACGTTGTCGAAAAGGTGCTGGTATTTATTATACTTGTACTAAGCATTGTGTCTTCGGTTGCAAGCTGGAATTATATGAACACTGTGACCTCACCATTTGCAGATGGGCCTCTAAAGGGGTTCGACTATGCTCCTCGAGTGATGATGGGAATTTCGTCGGTATTGGTCTTTGCGGCTAGTTTTCTGTTGCCGGTTAGCAAAGATTCCAAGGAGAAAGTTGGTAGAATATGCTTGTTCATGGCATTCAGTGCTTTGGTCGCATGCACAGCAATTCTAGACCCAGCTGTTGCTATTGCTCTTGGTAACAGTGGCACAAGCTCGGTTGTGGTCAAGGGTGTTGCTATTGCTTGCATGGCATTGTCGGCTGTGTTGTTTTTCTTTATGCCTATTTCTTCATGCCGCAAGGATGCCGCTCAGAAGTAACAGTTTGTGGTTTCCTCCCACTGCTGCAATGTTTCAACTGTATTTTTGCTTGTTTTAATTTAATAAATAAATGGCGTATACTCTGGTATACAACAATATCTAGAGCCAAGTTACCGAAACACTATTGCTCTACAAATACAACGTTTAGTGGTAGACAATTACCACCAGCGTTAATTTCTGATCAGCACCAAAATCAGAAAAAAAATCCAGCTCACCACTGGTTCGTTTATTTTCGATGCCAGTGTTCTTTCTGCTTCTCTCGTATTACTAATAGAAAGCTTTTGTGTGCTGCTTACTATAACTTTTGGAAATTCCCCTTGTAAAGATGTCTGACGAATTGACAAAAGACGCTACTGATTCGCAGCTGTTCCATGACCTGGACGCCGAAGCCAGCGCGACCGAAATTGAAAGCCTGTGCATGCAGTGCCACAAGAATGGCACGACTCGACTTTTGCTGACCCGCATTCCACACTTCAAGTCGGTTATTCTCATGGCGTTTGAGTGCACGCACTGCGGGCTCAAAAACAACGAGGTGCAAAGCGGCGAGTCGATTCAGGAGTATGGTCTGGTGCACCAGCTTCGGTGCACGAGCAAGGCCGATCTCAACCGCCAGATCGTGCGCAATAACACGGCGTCGATTTCGATTCCGGAGTTTGAGTTTACAGCACCGCCGGCGACAAACTCGTCGCTGACTACTGCCGAGGGGCTAATTACCCGGTTTATTGAGGATTTGGCAGCGGACCAGGACCAGCGCAAGGAGGCAGTGCCGGAGGTGTACCAGGCCATTGAAGTCTTGCTGGAGAAGCTGCGCAATGCGCTGCTGTTGCCCGAGGAGGACGGCGAGACAGAAAGCCCGCATGCGTTCATCATGGTGGTCGATGATCCTACAGGAAACTCGTATGTCGAGAACTTGTGCGCACCCAAGCCCGATCCCAAGCTTGCGATCCGCCAGTTCCGTCGTACGCGGGAGCAGATGATTCAGATGGGTTTGCTGAATGCCGAGGCCGACGACTCGCAGTGGTCTGAGCGGGAGAAGGAGCTGGTTGGGCAGGGCCGCCGGACCAATCTTCGTAAGGAGATGGAGGCAGCAAAGAAGGTCATGCAGGCGGTCCGGGAGGCATCCGAGGCAAATGAAATTATGACGTTCCCGGCAAACTGCTCGTCGTGCAACATGCCAGGCGACACGCGCATGCAGATGGTCGACATTCCTCACTTCCAAGAGGTCATCATTATGTCGACCACATGCGAGCATTGCGGATTCAAGTCCAACGAAGTAAAGTGTGGCGGTGCGATTAGCGACAAGGCCAAGCGCATAACGCTGATAATCGAGGACAAGGATGATCTTTCTCGCGATATCCTAAAGTCTGAGACCAGTGCGTTTAAAATCCCCGAGCTGGACTTGGACATGTACGCAGGCACGCTGGGTGGTCGGTTTACTACCATCGAGGGTCTGTTGCGTCAGGTTCACGATGAGCTGGATCGCCGTATTCCGTTCCTGGAGGGCGACTCAGCGGTAGCTGAAAGACGCCAGCGGTTCTTGCAGTTCCTGAGTCGGCTGGAGGAGGCAGCGGACGGTAAGCAGTTCCCGCTTACTCTCACGCTGGATGACCCGATGGCTCACTCGTACATCCAGAACATTTATGCGCCCGATCCCGACCCGAACATGACCATCGAGGAGTATGAGCGCACGTTTGAGGAAAATGAGGATTTGGGTCTGAATGACATGATTGTGGAGAACTATGACCAGACCGCTAATACCGAGACGGCTTAGATGTTGTCTTTTTTACGTATAGGCCATGGTTTATATTTTTTAATAAACGCAACAATATGTGTGTACTATCTGTAATTGAATAACCAAAGCTAGTCGTAATAATGGTGGTGTGGTAATAATAATAAGAAAATACTAAGCACATTTCAATTTATGTTTATATAGTAGTATCCACGAAAAGTATCAGCCAGAAGGACATATGATTTGTTAATATATTTTTTAGTCAGGCACGCCGGCAAAACAGCTCAGCGGCGTCGTCCCCCTCGGGGCTTCTTTTCGGCAGGTTTAAGAATCTGGAACGAGCACATGAGCGTATCATCGACCGACATCATTGCGCCGGCATTATCAAACTCGCCGCAATAGTTGGGAGCCGAAAACAACGTAACCAGCTTGCGCTTGGCAAAGAACTCGTATCCGTCTTCAACGACTTGATGCGCACGGCAGACCAAATCGAGGTCATGCTTTTGCAAAAACTTGTACACAATGTCGGGGCCAAACGTAAACGACACGCCGCGGTCGTTCTCGCTCCATCCTTGGATCTCCTTGTCGGGGTCGGACCACAACAGGTCGCACAACAGGCCCGTGTCTGGGACGTCAGTCGGACGCATAATGCGCTTGATCTGGTCCATGCTGATCAGGTCGGGAGACAGACCGCCGTGCATCGAAAAGATCTTCTCGTCGATAATGGCAGCAATGGGCAGGCAGTTGAAGCAGTCGGTGAACGTCTTCCACAGCTTGATGTTGTACCGCCGCTTGCACTCGTCGTAGAAGCCGTAGATGCGGTTGATGCACGCAGACTCGTGGTTGCCGCGCAGAATGAAAAAGTTTTCCGGGTACTTGACCTTGTATGCCAGCAGCAGGCATATCGTCTCCAGCGACTGCTTGCCGCGGTCCACGTAGTCGCCCAAGAACAGGTAGTTCGCCTCGGGCGGGAACCCGCCGTACTCGAAGAGCCGCAGCAGGTCGTAGTACTGCCCGTGAATGTCGCCGCAGATTTTGATTGGCGCCTCGAGCTCCAGCAGCACAGGTTGGTTTATAAAGATCTCGCGCGCAGTTACGCACAGCCACTGGATCTCGGTCTCGTGCAGCTGCACCTCCTTTCCGGGCCGCGAGCCGCGCACTACGCAGAGTCAAATGCATATAGATGTGTGAATTAGATCATTGGCAAAAATAAGCATATGTGTGACATGGGTAGAGCAGCTGAGACATTGCATGTGCGATCTGTGTATATCGTGGCGGGAAAAGGCACAAACAGCGCGTCTGTATGTTGACATCAGAGCGCATGCATCGGCCAACAATTGCAAATAAGGGTTCAATGGCATCAAGCAGAAAAATGAGGCAAGCGGCTAGATTTGACTGATAACTCTCTGACCAAGCGATGGACAGAACGCAGCGCCAAAGAAAGGGGGATGAGAAAATGAACACATGTCTTGACGATTGCCAAGGAGAAAAGGGTAAAGGCGGCGGCATATACAAGTTCCACCGCATTCGCAAGCTGCATGGCACTGGCAAAAGGCCTCGCCAAGAGCAGGCATTGATCGGCTAGCTCGGGCAAAGCAGCCTTTAGTCTAGTCTTGGCTTTCGCTCCGACAGTCTTTGACACGCACAGTCTTTGCCGCGCACAAAAGACACTAAAGTAAACAAGCAACCGACACCGCCATATTGTCTCGGGCTGAGGAGCAGTAGCATATCGTAGATGGTCAGGCAAGGCCAAAGAAGTGATTGTAGGCGTATCCCAGCAACCCCAAACACGCAAAATATGGCTGCTCCGACAGCTCCGTGAGCTATACCAGGACCAGGCCCGTCCCGCCCTGAACGCGCACAAGCGCAAAGCACGTACCTTCCAGAAGACGCTGGATAATAGAGTCGACATTTATACCGTCATCCGCCATTGTTGCGAGCAAAAGTACACAGAATTGTCAGTAAGAGAAATCAGAGATGCGCGAATGCAGTCCTCGAGTTCACGTTTCGACAGCAGAAAATATGAAGCAGAGCGCAATTTATCGGCCCAGTACTAAAAAAGAAAGAGAGGTAAAAAGGACGACGTTTCGGCTGCAGAGCAATGCTTGATTCGACCAACCCCTTGTCCGTGCTTTGGAAAGAAAGAAAAAAATAGATATGGTGGAATTGACACCAAAAGCACAGACGATGAGTTCAAAATAAAAATATGTGTGGAAATTGCAACAAGAGAAGAGAGCGAATAAACAAAAAAGGACACCAAGAGCAAGTATAGCTTTTTTGGAACAAACAAAAAGAGCGCGCCCAGTGTTTTGGCTGTATCGACTGGTCAAGTGGAAAATTTTTCCAATAAACACCACCCTGCTGTATTGTTTTTCCAGAGCTCTATTTTGCGCATCGGCCTGCGTATCCGGGATTATTGCTTTGACCAGCCAAGCCTGGCTGTGCCTGGCGGTTACCGTTTGCTTGTTTGCGGCGAGCAGCTCGGCAACGCGTTCGGTCTCGGGAAATGGCTGACAAAACGCGCCACACGCGCTGTCGAGTCACACACAAGCCCGCACAGCCAGTTTCCGTCAATCAGATCAGCGCTGATTACCAGTCACATGTTACAGCTGACAAGATCTGCTCAAGTATAAAGAATGCAGGGGAAAAAGGGCATATTCATGGCGTTATTTAGAGGCAGAATATCTTTATAGTGGACTTCTCTTTTCTGCTTTCTCGACCTCCCCTCTTTTTCTCTGAAAACTTCTTGGCATAAAATTGTAGCAGCAGCAGCGTGGCACCATTTCTTGTCTCTGCATACGCTCATCTCAAATCATTTTTATTGCCTGCTGGAAAGACAACAAAAGATAGCATACCTAGCCAGGTTCAACTTGCCGCATAAATAGCTGGAGAGGACTGCGTCCGCCATATCGTGTCATTCGTGAGATTGCTAGTGTTTACGAACCTTTACATTTACTCTTATTTCTTCGTAATCAGGCGCTAGTTTGCCAGTACGATTTATTCACTCTTATATTTTTTTGCAAAGCCACAGTGTCTGGCTTGCCTCTGGTTAGGTTTATCACTCTAATTTTATCAGCCCTCCTGGATAGTTATGATGTCAGCCAACACAGCGCCTACGATGTCGGCAGCAGTCAGCGCCGAGATGCAGCAGCAGCAAGTGTTCAATCCGGCGCCGCCGGCAGCGCCATTCGCGGCAAAGCCAGGGCGGCCGGCGTCCGAGATATTCTTTGCCAATGCGCAACATCCGCTGCCGGCGGCCAAGCACGCAGACCGGTGGTTCGAGAGCCTGTCGCAGTTTGAGGACATGCTCGAGGACATGGCGCGGGTCAGCCTGGACACCGAGTTTAAAAACGAGCTGGATACGATTGACGATTGGTTCTCGGTGCTGGCGGAGCCGGAGCGCACGGCGGCGCTGTATTCGCTGATGCAGCACTGCTCGGATCTCCAGGTGCGGTTTTTTATCACGATTCTGCAGCAGATGCTGATGATGGACCAGGACCCTGATGCGGCAGGGGCCGGCGCAGCAGGCAGCGGAGACGGGCAGCCCGAGCGCCATTCGATTGCAGTGCAGGGCGTGTACGCCAAGCAGGCGCTGCCCGGCGCTGGCCGTACGAGCTACGACAGCAGTGTCAACCCAGCGCTTACCGGCGTGCGGGCAGCGCACAATCCCGGGCTGGCAGTAATTGCTGGTTCGCCCAGCGTGCAGCGCGCCAGTGGTGGCTGGAATGCCAGCAACATTTCGAGCGACAACTTGCTGCTGATGGCCGGCAACGGCGCCAAGCCCTCGTCGTCGCACGGCGATTCCGCGCAGCAGTCGCGGCCAAAGAGCTCGAGCCACGAGGCCGACGCCAACGCAGACTGGCGCATGAACCGGACGGCGCAAGGGGCGACAGCCAGCCCGACGGCCGAGCACTTTGTGCACCAGCACTTGGGCGTGGGCGTGGTTGGCGCGTCGCGGCGGCAGAGCAACAACTTGCTGACGCAGCAGTCGACGCCGCGGGTCAGCGTCGACATGGAGCCTAAGGACTTCCGCTGGTCGTCGCTGACCGAGAGCCTCGAGCCGTTCGGCAACATGGGCCCAGACTCCAACGGCTCGACCCTGACTCGCATGATTGACTCTGACCTGAACCGCTCGAGCGGGATTGCAGCACGCCGCTCGGTCAGCAGCCGTTTGAGCATAGCGGTCAAGTCACCGCGCGACACGATGCAGGCGCAGCAGCAGCAACAGCTGGCGGCCAATTTGGCGCAAATGTCGCTTTCGGGGGCCAACAACGGCGCTGCAGGACAGGCGCATTTGTCGTCGCCGCTGGCAGCATCGTTTGCGCAGCAGCAGGTGCGCGGCGCGTATGGACAGAGCCAGCCGTTTGGATACGCACAGCAGTATCCTCCGGGCTATGCGGGCAACAGCCGCATGCAGGGCAGCTCGACGCTCAGCACTTGCAGCTCGGTGGCAACTACGCCAGTACGGACAGGCTTTGTGCGGTCCAACGCCGGCACGCCGGTGCCGGTAGCTCAGCCACCCGCGCATACGCAGTCGCCAGCTGGGCTCAAGCCCCAACCGGACGATGTTGATCTGGAGCTGGTGCGGGACATCCCAGCGTGGCTGCGCAGCCTTCGTTTGCACAAGTACACGGACTGCTTTGCTGGCATGGACTGGACGAGCGTTGTGTCGCTGTCGGACGAGCAGCTGCAGGCAAAGGGCGTCACAGCGCTGGGCGCTCGCCGCAAAATGCTCAAAGTGTTCGAGGCTGTGCTGCTGGACATTGAGAACCCCAAGCAAGTGTAACAACCATTTCCTCTCTTTCAAAGTCTAAAGCATATTTTATTCAATCCATTTTCCATTTTATCCACATGCTCGCAAAATAACATTTTTGTAAAGTAAGCATTAAAACAAGAAGAAAAAGTACAGAAAGACATTGCAAGTGGATGATTATTTTTACAGCTGCCAGCGAGCAATTTGTGTGAAGCGGTGAGGAGTGCCCAGCACGGGAGATTTGAACGACAGTTCGTAGAACGCAATGTCCCACGGATTCTGCGCCGGATCAAACACATCGGGCATGTACAAGAGAGACCGCGCCAGCGCACCCAGCTTTTCTGCCTGTTCCGCCGTAACCACAGTGCTGGATGCCACATGTTTGTTACAGTACGCCAGACTAATATGGCCCATGCGTTTAGGACGAATACGAGCCTCGGGAACAAGCCGCGAAATTTCGTCAACGATATTGCGAAACACAAGCGGCGTGTCCAGCGCGACGTCAATCTTATGTGTTCCGGGGTGCGGGTAATCGGCCACCGCCGTAACTGCACGCACACCAGGCGCCACCATATGGCTGCGAGATGAAATCAGCACATGCAAGTGGCACGCGATGCGTGCAATCACAGCGCCCGCATCTGTGGGAAGATCGATAAACCCAGTCATCGAGCTATGCGGATGGTACATGTGTGCTTCGGTCGGGCCCCATAAGGCGCACGACGCACGGAAAAACTCTTCAATGCCCGTGTACAACGGCGAGCCACGGCGCGGCTCCAAATACACAATGCATTTGTGCGGGCCTCGCACGTTGCGCCAGAACGGAATTGTACGTAGTGGTGCGGGCATCCATGCGCGGTCTGCACTCAGCATGAGCTGCATGGCGTTGTCAGCGTCTTCGTTCTTGCATGATGTGCATTTGGGTGCATCGTCGTGGGAACTTTGCGGCTCGCTTAGCAGCTGTCCCAAAGGCAAGGTGAACGCATTGGCGGTTCGTAGTTGGAGCCGGGATGCTTGGAGCGTCGATGGCGGGTCACATATGGGGCTGTGGGGCTGAAGTCGCACTGCTGTGGGCAGAGACGGCGCTGTCGATATTGTCATGTGAGGAAAAAATGTGGTAAGATGCAGGATGAGAGTGGGAAATCAATCTCTGAAGAGAAGCTTGGTTCTTATACTCGCGATTTGTGTTTTGTTTTGTGCCAAGAATCTGGTGTGTCAAATATAGAACAAGAAGATCTACGAGAGCAGCCACTTCAACAAAGCAGTCTCGGAGCAAATATGTTTTGGCCGAAATACAACCATCCACTCTTCACTCGAGAGTGAGAACGAAAAACTGATGAGTCAACGAAATAAATAATATTGGCTCGAATAATAGAAAAATGAATGTCAGAAACAGATGAAAACCAGGGGGAACGCTGTGACAGAGTGAGAGGCGCGGTGAAACATTTATAGACTGGGTTCAAAAGAGAAAATGACAGCACATGAAATTCTCCTTTGACGAAATACCCGCGCCAATTTTTTTGCATTCAGCTGACACGCACCATTTTTTTTACCTGATTCCGTCCAATCCATTTCTCCCACGGTTCGCTCGTTTTTTGGGACTGTGATGATGCATTTGCTCGTGTCGCGTGGTTTTTTACTGTTGGCAATAGTTGAGCAAATGTTTATCGATTTAGTATTGTTGTACGTGGATATTTGGAATCTGCCAAGATAGGATAATGTCGGGACAAGGCGAGGGCATGTGAAAATCCTTGCCCCTGTTTGAGGGTCAGCAGGGCAGCTTCCCTTTTTTAACATGGCCCGTGCACAACCAGCATCGGTTATTTGTCATCGCAGCGCGTGTCCAGAACAAAAAATGTATGAATTAAATTTGACCATAAAAAATTAGCTCGGCCGAGCATAAAACCCTGACGCAGTCACATGAGCTTGTGTAGATCCACCACTGCACAATTGGCTTAGTTTGAGACACTCTCGCCCCACACGAGCTTGCGGATACCTTCGCGGAGATCCACAATCAGCTGTTGCTTGCGGGCCAGCACCTCGTCCAGTTTCTCAAGATACTCGATGGCCTCGCTCATCTTGGCCTTTTCGACGCAGTCAAAGCGCTCGCCATCGGCCAAACGCGTCACCACGCCAGAATTGACATCCAAGTGGTACTTGTCGGCCAGCCCTTGCGCCTGTTGCTGCCAACTGCTCGGGCGCGCATGGCTAATGTCGCCTCGCGTTTTGTTGCGGCTCTGCTGGGCGAGCTGCGCGTAGCTGAACGCCGTATATGCACTGATCAACATGGTTTCTTCTTTGCATGCTTCGGTTGTTGCGCGGATCTCGGCGCGGTGCTGCTTGACCAGCGTGTCGACATCGCCGATGCGCAGCCCGCCGAATGGCGCAACCAGTTCGTTGATGTCGTCTGTGATGGGCTCTTCGGCTGATGGGTTGCTGTCCGATGGGTTGCTGGCTGACGAGTATGGTACGGCTGATGACGTCGATTCTTCGTGGTACAGTCTCTCACCACTATGTGGGTTGCCACTGTGTGTGTTGCCGCGCGAACGAGTTGGCGTCGGCGACTGCGGCGGCTCTGCTTCAAAGCTGACACTGTTGCTGCGGGCAACCGCCGGTAATCTCGACCCGCCTTGCTCGTCAGCGTACGCAGTCATGCCGCCCTGCATGTCCCGCAACTGTGACGGCGCTCGTATCTTCTTTGTTGGCGACTTTGCCAGCCGCGAGTTGACAAACTTCTTTGCTGCAGGCGATCCATACACGCGTGGCGAGCGCAGCGGTGCCTTGATCTCGTCGAGAAACACTGGCTGCTCGTCCATGATCGATGGCGCCTCGATGCCAATCTCCTCAAACGGCTCATCAAATGAAACACGCGATCCATATTGCTGCTGCTGCTGCTGCTGGAAATCGTCCCGATGGCGATACGCTGTCTCCGTCGACGCAAACTCATCATGCTCGGCGTACTCGTCCTCTTCGGGGAACGCGTCATGCGAGCTGTTGTGGAAGCCGGCCATCTCGTGGCTCGGGGCCTGTTGATCGTCCCAGTCGTATTCGACATCGGCTGTGCCCTCGTAGGCGCGGGCTCTCGAGTCGTCTTCATACGTCGGGTCATCGTATTCGTTGCTAAAGTAGCCCTCATTGTCGCGTGGGCTCTCGTTTGCAGCCTGAGCGCCATCGTTGCCCGTATTGCCAGACTTCATCGCCTTGACGCGCTCGGCGTACCGCAACGTGTTGAGCGTGTTGTCGCAGTTGGCGGTGTTTGGCGAAATGTTGGCAATCATGCAGGCACGCGAGTTACCGATAAACGAGTCCTTGAGCACTTGCGTCAGCTTGCTTTGGCGGAACGGCTGGTGCTTCTGCTTCAAGTCCAGCGCACGGATACACTCCTTCAGCGCCAGTAATCCCTTGTTGATCTCGGCACCCTCCATCATCGTCTGCTTGTTCGCCTTGTCGCCGCGGTCCGACCCGCGCTCGTTGCCGGCCAAATCGATAAAGCTCAGCTTGCCAATCTGCACCGGCTTCCGCTTGGACGTGTCCTTGATTGCAATCTGCATGATCGCATGTGACCGCGACGAGTCTGAATTTGCGCCGGTAGATCCCGTGCTGCGGCAGCTGTTGCCGTACTCGAATACGCTTAGCAAGTCAGCCGGCGATTGAATAAGCACTTCGCGCACGCCCTGGATGCACACGTTCTGATTGGCGTCTTCGCGCGCATTCAGCTTTTTGCGGTCGTTGAGAAGATCAAACAGATTCGTCAGGTAGATCTCATAAAACACCAGGAACGCTTGCAGGTGCTGGTTTTCGGGCTGGGCCAGCAGCGCAAAGATGTCTTCTGCCGCCTGAATGTACAGCCCGTTGTGCGTATCCATCATCGTGTATGTCTTGCCGCTACCGGTTTGTCCGTACGCAAAGCACGTGGCATTTCCGCCAGTAAAGATATAGTCGACCAGCGGCTTGGCTGTGCGCTCGTACACCTGGGTGTTGTCTGCCTGCTCGCTGAACACCTCATCCAGCTTGAAGCGGCTCTCTTCAATGTACTTTGTCATGTCGACCTTGACCTTTGGCTCCATCACCGACAGCGTACGTGCGCTGTTGATAACCACAACATCTTTTTCTGCCTTTTCGCGCTCCTTGCTGTTCAGTGGGCGCTTTCTCACACATACTCGAATCTTATCATTCAGGTTCGACGGAAGCTCCTTGATCGGCGCCAGCCCTGCGCTGTTGTCATCGCGACCACTGCGATGCGCCGTCTTTGGCCGCAGCCCCGTCGTGCCCGGCACCAGGCTCCGGCGCTCGCTTGCCGCGCGCTTGACGTGTCCAGTCTTGGGCCGCACCGGAATTCCATAAGCGTTCACCAGGTTGCTCTGCCCGGGCTTGCGCACTACACGCTCCAGATCCTCATCTGAGTCATCGCCCATCTGCTGCGACTGGGTAAATGCGTTAGTACGCTCCAGAATGTTGCTCATGTTGCTCAGACTAGGCCGTGACGGACCTAGTGCCCCACGTGCGCCGCCATGTCTCGCAGCTACAGTTCTGTTCCCGCTGCTATCGCCGGCCCGCGATTGCCCAGATACATGCGACGACGGTGCCAGTGTCTGCCGCCGGCTGATTCGTGACACGCCAGGATTGCCCGGCGGCGGAAGCCCCTGCCGCCCAATCGTCCGCTGCTCATGAACTGGGTTTTGCCGCATCTGCTGCATGGGCGGCGAAAAGCTGCTAGACGGCGTAGCACGCGGAATGCCGTTGTTTGGCGCGCTTGGAACGCCATAAACGCTTGAAGGCCGCCGTCCTCTCCCTCCTGGCTTGGGGATCCCTCCGGCCTGTCTTGCCCCGTTGTCTCGATGCGGGTACAGCTCCTCGTCGCTGTCGCCAAATCCGCCCATCTCGTGCCGTCCACGCACATTTCCCGAATATGACATTGCCATCTGCATCTTGCTCGGGTACTGCGGATAGGCTGCCACGGACTCTCTGAGCTTCTGAATAAGCAGCCTCAGGTTACGGACATCATCTCTGCCAGTGACTCCAAACTCTCGAAGCTCGGCTGGATCAACCTACGCATTTGGGTATAGTGCATAAACGTCAAGCACATTGTTTGTACGAGCGCTGTATCGTGCTGTTGGCGACTTCTTACCTGCACTAATCCTTCGTTTGAGGTTATCCCGCATCCATGTAAGCTACAAAGTGTATAATGAGAATCAGTGTACAGTCGCCCCTTACAGGCTTGGCACGTATTGAAACCTACCAAGGATACAGGTGTTCGAGGTCAAAGTTGCGGAGTGTGTCGAGGAATTCGTTTGCACTCATAGCGTTGGACGTTTTTGGATGACCCAGCTCGAATCTCAATTAGCGTATATCAATAGGGTGTGAGGACTGGTGAGGCATTCACAGCTGATGTGAAAGGAAAAGTGTACCCTGCCAGACAAAACAAGGGCTGCTCTAGCAGTAAAAGAAACAAAGTGTGAATTAACTAAATGCGCTTCAATAAAGTAAACCCTGGAAACAAGAGAACTGAAAGCGCAGTTTTGCTCAGGTGTACGTCCTGTGAGGAGTCAGTCTGCTGTCAAATGTTGGGCTGTTTTTTTCAAGCAACGCATACAAAAAAGTTTGTTTACATTATGGCTGGAATCAAGTATTTTAGATTACCCCCAGCTCAAATCAATGCACTTGTATGAAATGATATTCAAAACCTATATTACACTAAACTGGAAAAGACGTTTGGCTTGAGCAATAAATGCTTATAAACTATGCTGTATAGCTCGTAGCAGGTAATTCTTCTCCTGCTGCAGCGCAAAGATGCGCTGAATTAAAGCTAGTTCGGCATCTGAGCTATTGTAAAGTGGAAAGCTGAGCTTATCATCTGTTTCTTTGGCTATTATTAAACAAGTAACATGGTTAGTAAAGTGCAAACATGTGATGAATATTCAAACGAGATTCAACAATCTGCATTAATTACACTATTCCACGAACGTGCTGGTCAGGTTTTATTTCAGATGCCGCGGCTATGAACAGCAGTCAGGCGGTTGACTGCGGACATGAACAAAGTCCCACAGTCGGTGACTTTAAACACTTACCAGCCCTGGGATCTGTGCGAGCGGCCGCCATAGCTGTGGCCAGAGCCGAAATAGCTGCTGCTGTTGTGGCGAGCTCTGGCTCGGTTGCCGCATATGAACTGTCGCTGTCGCTGCTGCAAGCTACAATACCTACATCGCAGACAGAGAGCGCGCGTCTACCCAGGAGACGACGGTGCTTGGCAGCCTGCCGCCGCCGGACTTGGCAGATGATGTGCCGAGCAACTGCCCGGCGCACCATGGAATCACGATGAGGAAGCATTAGAATGTGTGCAGCACTGAATAATAGAAGAAATCGGAACTGTGGAGCAAAGATGGAAAAGCAAAAGCCAAAGCCGCTCTTTTTAAAGGCAGAGCCGAGGCGCCGGGGAAATAGGGGCTGCGGCTTCCCTCGCAGAATAAAGTGAGACTGGCGATCGTATGAAGCAACCACGCTGTCACTTGTCGCGACTCGGTCATTCTTAAAGTCACTTTGTGTTGAAGGATGCACGAGTTTTGAATGGATATTGGATAGCTGCATGCCAGAAATTAAAGAGTGCTTTTTCTGCAAATAAACGCCCACTTTTGGAAACCGCGCAGGCCATTAGAGGTTGTTCTGGTTTATCCACGCAACCAATGCGCCACTGTGGCCCTCTCTACATGTGCTGGATCCTCAGTCAGCTTGTGTGGCGGTAATTGAACCCGCTTATTTATCCAACGCCGACACTGTTGTCTAGGTCTGTTTATGAGCCGTATATTGTGCATTACAAACATGTAAATGTATTGTTGTCAACCTCCAATTCGGCCTGCTCTTCGAATCAGCGTTTTGGGACCGGGTACGCGCGCCTATTGTCTGATAAGCTAATCAGCCTCATTTGGATCCATCAGCAATTGTAGTTTAGAAAAATGCCAGGCCGAATCATTCCAAAACGTCATCAAACTGTAATCTCGACTCGCCGTCATACGTGGCCAGCACCGGGGATATTTCCGAGTCACCTGGCTTTGCACATCCCTGAACGTTCCATTGACTGCGGAAGCTGGCGTGGTTGGCATCGGGCCAAGTATCCAAGCTGATATCTATTTTGTCTAGGGAAAACAGCGCCACCATCACTGGATCCGCATTCAACAAAATTAGAGTGCTGATACCCGCGATATTGTGCCAATTGTTCGCTTGCGCGCAGCTCATTTCTTGAACTTTGCACTATACTTTGGAACATACACTCTTCTTTGCCTTCCAGGGCAAAAATGTCAAAGCTGCCACGAATGCGCTTGATACGCAACAGGCGCTCGGCTTGATCGGCCAAAAGCTCGGCTTGACGCACGCGCTTTGTGTCTTGCGCACCGCCAGCGCTCTGCCGACGCATCGCAAAAAACACCTGCTGTCGCGCTTTTACTTTGTTCTGTGGTTGTCTACAAGCTTTCAATACATCGTGAGTCGAACGAACGCTCCTTTGCACACACGCCACTATACACTGCTTTTCTCAACAATAGACAACACGCATTCTACCTGTGTTCTGAAATCCAATTCATGCTGAATAACATCAAGCTATGTGACTATTCAGCAATAGGTTGGGCTAGAAATAGGAAGTGTATTTATTCTGTTGTCAAAGTAGTGCTCGCTAGCATTTACTCAATCCATTTCTGTGGCTCACAGTGCTTGCCAATGTCAGTTATGATTGGAAGCTGCGCCTTGGTGATGACAGGATATGAAAAGATGAGCTGTTGGCTTTTCATTTGGCACAGCTGCGATCGCCAGTCTCACTTTATTCTGCGAGGGAAGCCGCAGCCCCTATTTCCCCGGCGCCTCGGCTCTGCCTTTAAAAAGAGCGGCTTTGGCTTTTGCTTTTCCATCTTTGCTCCACAGTTCCGATTTCTTCTATTATTCAGTGTCGCACACATTCTATGCTTCCTCATCGTGATTCCATGGTGCGCCGGGCAGTTGCTCGGCACATCATCTGCCAAGTCCGGCGGCGGCAGGCTGCCAAGCACCGTCGTCTCCTGGGTAGACGCGCGCTGTCTGTCTGCGATGCAGGTATTGTAGCTTGCAGCAGCGACAGCGACAGTTCATATGCGGCAACCGAGCCAGAGCTCGCCACAACAGCAGCAGCTATTTCGGCTTTGGCCACAGCTATGGCGGCCGCTCGTACAGATCCCAGGGCTGGTAAGTGTTTAAAGTCACCGACTGTGGGACTTTGTTCATGTCCGCAGTCAACCGCCTGACTGCCGTTGTTTGCGGCAAGAAGACGTCAATACCCCCGCGCATAATTAATGCGTGTCTGTTGTTGGATTTCGATTAATTTATTTTCTGTTTAATGGTCATAGATGTGGATGACAAGCTCAGTGTTCCACTTAATGCTGGCTCAAATGCTGAGCTAGCTTTAATCCAGCGCATCTTTGCGCTGCAACAGGAGAAAGAACATCTGCTGAGGATAATGCAGCAAACGTCGTAGACGGCACACTACTTGTAATTGTAACTTTATCGTAAACTTGCGACATCCAAACTTTTCAGAAGCGATATGGCATCACGTGGATGGCATAGACAGTCTTACTCTTTTGCCGTTAGCAGTTAATTTTTGTTCTTTGCTTCTTTGGGATTTATTTTCTATTCATTCTTTGCATTGCTGTAATACAAATGGACGCCTATATTATTTTGCTGACTACAGCGTCCCAGGCCAGTATACCCGAAATTATCGTACGCGCGCTGGAAGACGAAAGCGTTTACCACTTTGGTCGGCTGCTGAATTCACCGCAAGTAGCAGAGGTATGCATTATATATAGTCAAGTTGACCCTTTGCTGTTTGTGCTTTTGACTGAATTGGCTAAATGTACTTTACAACTTGTAGCTGGTTGAAATAGAGCAATTTGCGCAGTACGGGAAGCTGCTAGAGTTGTTCAGTTTTGGCGTTCTCAATGACTATAAAACCGCTGCTGCGCAGCTTCCGCAGCTGAGCCCGCAACAGCTCAACAAACTCAAACACTTGACACTAGTCACGCTGGCCTCCAACGAGAAGGTTCTGCACTACGACAGGCTGATTGCAGAGCTGGACTGTTCGTCGGAGCAGGAAATGGAGGATCTGGTCATCGAATCAATCTACAAAAACATACTGATGGCAAAGCTCGACCAGAAGCGGCGCTTGGTCGAGGTAGATTTCACCGTCGGTCGGGATGTTCGCAAACAAGATTTGCCAGACATATTTGCCAAGCTAGAGGCGTGGTCGAATACATGTGAAGAGGCTCTGGAAAAGATATCTGCAGACATTGAGACAGTAAATGCAGAGGCGGCAGCGAAACTCGACGACAGCCGCAACTTTACCAATACACTTCAAGAACTGCGTTCGAATCATGTTATGGCTGCAGCTGAAGGCTTGCCGCGCTCTGACTCGCAGTACGAGAGCTCAGAGTACCAGCGTGAGGCACAACGTGTAGGCGCTGATGCGTCTTAATAGGCAAGGTTTTAATTATGAAAAATGAATACACTAGTGGTTTGCTGCTGCTTTGCGCCGTAAGCGAATGGCCAGCGGTGTCTCGGGCAGCGACACCAGGCTGTCTTGACGCTCGTTGTCTAGTTTTAGCACTCCGCGGACGGCTGTCGATACATCGCCGTTGTACTCGTGCAAGAATGCCTTGAGCGGCATATCCCGCACACAGCTGGGCAGTTGGGCAATTTCACAGTCGGCCTTGAGCTGCAAATCTGCCTTGTCAGCCTCAAGTTGTGCCATCATTGACCGAATTTTGTCTTCTACTTCAAGGTCAAAGTTCTCAATCATGGCCTGCCGCTGCTCCTCGGCCAGTTGCCGAATTTCATGTTTGTTGTGTGTACGGGGTGTCCGATTGGCTACCGAACCAGGGCTGGCAAACTCTTCTGGCTGCCGGTCGTCAGAGTGTGCATTGGAGGCGACTGTGCTCATATTTGTGTATAAATAAATTCAATAATGCGCAAAGCAAACAAAAAATATTTGTTTTGGTAAAGCTGTTTACCTTAGCATCACGTGCCAGCTCTGGCCTTATGACCACTGAGCCTGAGATCGGACCAAATAGCCGGTGAACGTTAGCCTGCTGATCTAACATGGGAGAATCCCTACTACGTTAGCCATCACTGCTCTTCACGTTGCAAATAACCAGCATCCAGCCAAGACTTGGCAAGTAATTCAATAGCCTGGCTGACATCCTCTTCTTTCATTGCTCTTATTTTGTCATCACGTGTCGGTTCGCAAGGCGGTGATTATCTAAAAATTCCCCGCTGCTCTTGGTTATTTCTGGTCGTTCAGCATGAACCTTTTTGCTTTATCTTTGTTCTTCAGTTTTATTAATTGTAGTATAAACATGGGTGTTAGTCCGATTACCTCGCACGTTCTAGACGCTGCGCGTGGTTCGCCTGCTCAAGGCGTGCCGATCACCATCAGCTATGCGCCGACGTCACAGGCGGCGACAGCTGGCCAGAGCACGGTTATCGCTCGTGGCGTCACCAACAACGACGGCCGCTGCCCAGCACTTCTGGAGCCCTCGTATGTGCTGAATGCTGGCGTTTACACTGTGCGCTTTGACACCAAGACGTACTTTGCACTGCACGGTGAAAAGAGCTTTTACCCGTTTGTCGACGTGGCCTTTGAGATTGACCAGGCAGCGCCCCACTATCACATTCCTCTGAACCTGGCGCCGTTCTCATACACCACGTACCGTGGCAGCTAATCTTTTTAAAATGTCGTATGCGCTTTGACAGACTAGTGATTCCTGTGGAGGATATCTGGTGTAGGAAATATTTTGCGAGTTTAATACAAAGAACGAAATAGATAAAGCGCAGACCATCAGCAACCAGAAAGGATATTGGTTGGTCGTCGGTTATTATAGTTTTGGAATATAAGCAATCACATAGACCCGCGGAATAGTTGGAATCGGTAGCGGTGGCGACTCTGCAAGTTTAGCGCCGTAGCTAGGTGCGTCGGACAATGGACCGCGTTGTTCAAACCGTGGTTGATGTATTTGGTAAACACCCTCCAATTGACCAACTGGCGCGCAAGACACTTGCCAAAGACAATATGGCGAACCGAGGAATTGAGAATGGCCTGTGCAATCGGGTGTGCTCTTGTGGGGCAAATCAATCGGCTGAGCGAGTTCAACTGGCAGGTTCACGTGCAGTGGTATATCAAGATCAACAGGTTTATTATAACGACTAGTCATAATATTTTGTAGATGCCTGTGGGATCCAACCCAGCTTGCAAAACCATTCAAAAATCTTGCTTGTTTTGTTGACATCTATATGGCATAGCTTCTGTGCGTCGCGCTTTTTAAATGTACCGGGTGCCATGGTGCGGCCGGCACGCACCAGTGCTTGTTTGATGGACAGATACTGCTCAGGATATAGCCGCAATATTGAACAACAGTCGCGCTCGGCCTGAGCGAGTTGCTCAAACATGGGGTATTCCGAAACGTCCATGGGTGCAGCTACGGGATTATCTGTATTTATTAGTGGAAGCTGCACATGATGCATATATAATTTTGAACAAACACGCATGTTGGCTTACCTTTGGCCCATTTCACGGAGCAAGTGGATGTGTTTGGTTGCAAATTGAATATTTCGCGAGACATATTGTCGGTATTGAATTGGTGGGCGTCGGGCTGGGGAGAGTGAGGTCGCGACGGCGGATAATTGGGTACTTTGGCTGCAGCCATTTTGCATATAACCGGGTCATCGAGAGATGGAAACAAGCGACGAATTGCTGCTGATAAATCTCGGCGTACAGGCTGAATTGTTTGTATTGGCGGTGTTGGCGATTGAGACACTGGAGAAAGGCTAGATAACGGTGATGTTGGCGGTGCTGAACAGCGGGTGCCCAGCAATGCCTGAGTGTATGCACTGGGATTGCGGTGGTAGTCGTCAAGAAACGTCATGCGCAAAGTACTAGACTCTGGTCTAACATCAGCCAGCGACAATGACCGGGTTGGCCGGCGTCGTTTGCGCTTGTCAATGCGTCCAGAATTTTCCATTATGTATATTTGTATGTAGGATAAAGAGAAGAGAAAGAGAAAAGGCCGGATTAGTTAAGAGTGTATTGCACCATAAAGCTTGCAAAGAATTAAAGAAAAACGACCCAAAAATTTAACAGCAGACTTTACACCAAAGAAGGAGGAGGAAATTTAAGCACATGCAATTCAACGATGCAGCCAGTGGAGAAAAGATGTGATGGCATCACTCTCAAATCACAACGTGCAGCCTCGATGCTGGCACCGTTCTTTCTCCCCTTTTTCTTGGCGTGTGTGTGGCGAGTTGGCGGAAATACGCAGTTTTGTGTTGAAAACGATTGCCGATCCTCAATATGGTCCCGAGTCCGCGGGGCTAATCAGATAGGCGGAAATAATTCAAACAAAACGAGCGAGCAAGCTTGAAAAAGCATGGTAATTATTGCGTAAGAAAGCAGCCATTGACACTTTTGAAATAATGCGCGGGTTTGACATGGCTTTGACAGTGTCATTTTGTGTATAGTGAAGCATTGGCTTATAGACAACAGAATAATAAGAGTCAGCGCTTACTGTGTTTATTGCCAGAAAATAGACAGCTATGTTTAACGCGCTGAGCTCTCTAAACTCGGTATTGGTTGTTTGGTGTCAATAAAGCTGAATGATGTGCTGCTATATGAAATTAAAACTATAAATTACAGCAGATGAGCAATCCTTTTTACTTTATTATATCCTCAAGTCTCTACTTTTCTACCGGCTACACATTGGCCATTAAGAAACCTAAACAAGACTAAACGCATTCTATAGTTTCAATCGGCAATCGATTGTTGCACAATAATAACTGCAATTTAATCATGTGATAGGGTGTATCTCCCATAATTTTTAAATAAAGTCAACTGCTTTCCAGCGATTATAAAAAGAATGGCCATACGGCTACCAGAATGAAATCGGTACTTACCTTACGTAGTTATTACTTGATCATAAAGAAGTAATAGTCGGTCTGAACTGCCGGGCATTGCACAAAGTCCTGGCGGTTCGACTGGGAGTAGGTCATTGCGATCTAACTTCTATGTACAATTTTTTGATGTGGAGCCATTAACTTGGCTCCGAAACACCACCCAAACCATAAAATAAAGAATAAAAGAGACATAGCGTCAGTAGCTTGGATTATCCATATGTGACAACAGTGCTGGCTCTGTGAAATGTTTTCAAAGAGAAACATGCAGCAGTTTGCATGTTTGAAGTGTCTGCCGCCAGAACCGTTTTGGCTATAATTGCAACCAACCAGCGTGTCTGGCAAATCAAGCAACGGAACATCCAGCGTGGCTCGGCTCGGCTCAGATAACCAGCAAAATCTCGGTTGAACCGTAGTCTGCTCATAAGCAGCTTGCAAGTTTGTTTCTTTAAAGATACTTTTCACCTGCGTTTTATTTCGAATTTTTAAAAGACAATTCAGAAATGTTTCGTACCGCACTTCTTCGTTCGGCAAGCGCAAAGGTACTTTATCGTTGACACAAACTGACTGCGGGCTAATTCACTTTACAGTAAACTCACAAAACTCTGTATTTCCTCTATTGTAGCTTGTGGCCAACCAGGCTATCAAGTCGCAGGCACGCTACTTTTGTAGGTATTGAATACATGTTCTGGTGCCGTTTTGGACTACACACGAGCTAACCTCTTATTAAACTGTAGCGCCTTCGTTGAACAAGGTTATTTTGATGGGTAACGTTGGTCAAGACCCCAAGATTATCCAGTTTGAAAACGGAAAGAAGCTGGCGACGTTCTCGCTGGCCACATCTCGCCGCTACAAGGACGGAGAGGGCAACCTGGTCGAGCAGACCGAGTGGCACAAAGTCCGCTTCAACAACGAGAAGGCTGAGCTGGTTGAGCGTCTGATCAAGAAGGGCGCGTTGGTGACCATCGACGGTTCCATCCGCTACGACTCGTTCAACAAGGACGGTGTCGAGATCCACACAACTAACATTCTGGCCACCAACTTTGAAATCAAGGCATTCCCGAAGCGCGTGAATCCCGAGGAACAGGCCGAAGGCCAGTCGGGTGAGGATGCTTAAGCTAGGACTAAAAGCCGATGGCTCAAAATAAAAATAAATCGCATCTTGCCTTGCTTATTTGGTTGTTCTTTTATAAAGCAAACAGCGTTACCGATATACAATGTAATGTGGCTAGTGTTTGAGAGTTGCCGTTTGTCTCGCACGTGTTGCCAGTTCTATGAAACAGTTTAAGCCAGCAGGCTCAATACTTTGGTTCTCAAGGATTCCCTCACAGAACCACTCACTAGAAGCAGAGAATGGCGCTAAGCCATGACCCGAAATATATGCCTGTAAAGAAACCTAGCAATAAATCAGAAGCAAGACGAAAAAGAAACCACAATATGCAACATTTAAAACTGGTGAAACGTCAAACTGCCAGTCACCTTTTTCCTTTCTAAATAATAATGCACACCTCAATTGAAGACCTAGTCGCCGAATTGACAACCAGCGGAAGCGAAACGCTGGACACCGACACAGTGAACCAGCTGAAACGGCGATTGAAGCACGATGAAAGCGACCAAGCGATTATTCAAACATTTCAGGCGCTGCAGCTGGCACTGGAAAAGCGACACGCACAGGTCCGGCTCTCGGCCTTGCAGCTAGCCAACATAGTGTTTTGTCGGTCGCACCAGTTCCGGCTACTAGTCGTCGACAATCTGCCCCGATGGTTCGAGCTGGTTCTTGGCACAAACCACAAGAAACTGCCTGCGCCTGTACAGTATGTGCAGCAGCTGCGAGACATGGCTGCGGAAATATACTACATGTGGGTGGAGCGATTTGGCAATGGGTACCAACGACTGGTATATGGGTTCCGGTACTTGCGGTTCATTGAGCAGGTGGATTTTAAGCGAGCAGTTAAAGAGTACAAGCGCAAGGACCCAGAGCGCATACGAGCAAGGCGGAAAATCAGACTGGAAGCCCAGAGTGAATACTTGAAGCGGTCGCTGGTGTCAGTGCAGGCAGACTACATGCGCACGCGGCAAAGTATCAATGAAGCGCTGGATATGCTGGATAATTGCTTTGCAATATTGGTACCGGGAATTGTGGATATATTTGGGTCACACGGCGCCACTGCTGGTACCACAAATGACGATGACAACGATGGTGATTTAGATGAGGTATTGGCAATAATGGCGGCGAACCGACAGTCAATTGACATTAATATCAACCCAGGGCGCGTTCTGGAAGCAGAAGAGGACACAGAAAATAGCGCAGTGTTTGATGTCATTCGTGATTATCTCCGGCTGTGTGTTCAGGTATATAGCCCACGAGTCCAGATATGGAAACAGAAGCTCGACCGAATAGATGACAGTGCAGAGCTTGCAGGGCTTGTGGATGGACTTGACACAAGGATCTCGGTTGCGATAGAAAAGTGTCGCGACCTTGGAATAGACTTTGCATATATGGATGAGCCGAGAGACGATGAGGAAGACACGGACGAATTTGAAGATGCACCAGCACCAGTGGTTAATAAGCAGCAGAGAATTCGTCAAGTCCAGCAAAAGCGCAACTCGGTGTTTGCAATGTATGGGCAGCAAGTGCTCAAGCAAGACCCAACGTACATTGAACCCTCACTGTTGCATGACCAGCACAATCATCCGCAAGCCGACATACACCAAGAAGAAGGGCCGACAAATTCAGTTGAGGCAAAGTTGTGAGAGACAGCGCCAGTAGTTAGCTACGGCGCGGATTTGGAATACTGGGGACAGCGCGAAGTTAATGCCAACACGACTGGGTTGGAGATTCGGCATCGTTTTCTGGGCAGCGCGCGGGATGAGCCAATTCTGTCAGAAGCAGCGCTGGATACGCTGCAAAAGCGAGCAGTGTACTACCAGGAACCTGAGCGCAAAGAGATCAAGGCATGTCGGGCGCCGCTACCAAGTGGGCGGCTGTGTCCACGGCGAGATCTAGTCAAATGTCCACTCCATGGAGCGATTGTTCCACGCGATGAACAGGGACAACTCAAGGCTGGATTCTTGCCCGAGGAAGAGGCAGAAGCGCCAAGCAGCAGCATCACTACGGCGGAAAGGATTGAGGATCTTAACCAGAATGATGTGGATGCGCTGGCCCGAAAGCAGCAGACAAAGGCAAAGACAAAGGCAAAGGCAAAGAAACCAAAGCTGGCAAGTACACGTAAAGCAAAATTAACGGGAATCAAGCGACTGCAGCAAACTATTAGTCGCAAGCGGTAGGAATTGGATTACAGTAAAACCGCTGCAAGTATAACATGCCGAGTCTTTATAACAGTATGTAAATAGTATAAATGTTTATTAAAAGGAAAATAACCGATGGTTGGTAAGCAGTTTATTGTTAGGAAACATTTAAAGAAACTATGTAATTTCTAAACATCTGCAAGCTTATAACCTACTTTAAATAACAGTTGATATAGTACATCTCTGTTTACATATGTTTGGAGTCAATATACAGTGTTATCCTATTATCGCGCTTGATATTGCCCAGGTTGTTTTTTAATTGCACACATGTTCCAAATACCTAGTTCAATAAATGGTATATTCTATAATTGTTTAGCATTTACGGTGCACATACTCGTTTTCGGCGACTTGAAGGAATAGCTCCGGCCATAAATCTTTCTTTCTAAAGTTTTAGTTTGGGGACAAGTTTTTTATTACACACATTCGACCCGTAGCACCACACGTTGTAATAATTTCAAACTCGGTCTGAAAAGCTGCATGCGTGCATATCTGGATTTTGCGTCTTTGTAGTGCAAGAAAAATAGCGGTGCAATAATGCAAAAAACCCTACAGTATTCTAATCACGTGAGCTAGATCAGCAATCTGATTTGCAGACTTTATGCCCAGCAAAAATCACCACCCCTCTCAGTCGGCTCGCTCAGTTTTGGCTGGATTTTCTGAGCAGTGAAAATTATACATTGGCTCTGCGATCCAGCTTGCAATCTTGAGGAAAAGTTGCACTGGTGGCCAGCCAGGGCGTAGGGGTCCTTCTTTTCTCCTCATTAGGTCCCAATTGAGTAAAATTTGCTTTTCAGCTCTAATCGGCAGAACTAAACATTACAATGTCCGAGCAGCAGGTGCGTATTTGTAGCTTGTTTCGGATAGCAGCTGATTGAGGACAAGACAAAATGGACATATATTGGCCATACATTGACGAGGGGTTACGATTTGGCTAGCGCTGACCAGGTTACGAGTGCAAAACTGCAGAGACAAAGCCGCAACAGACACTTGATTGCCATGGAGAGCTTTTTCGGCGGTCCAAAGAGCAGAGGTGCTTGAATACGCCAATTCGAAAGTTGGCAATTTGGAATTGCAAACAGGCGATATTTATACCGCCAGTATGCTCCAGTTGCTCTGATTTCGTTGACAGTGTTTAGCCAACACTGAACATAGTACAACCGTAACCTGCGTCATCAGCTGCCATTGTAACACCTCAGTACCCTCGATCAGCCCCAGCGCAAACAACAACTGTCCATAGAGCAACGACCTACAAAAGCTAACAAACTGCAAAATATGTAAATGTGTAGACCGAGCGTTCTTTCCAGAAGCAGGACGCCGTGTTCCTTAACGCCAAGGGCGTGAACAAGAAGAACTCCCGCTGGTACAAGGAGGTCGGCCTTGGCTACAAGACCCCCGCGTCGGCGATCAACGGCACGTACATTGACAAAAAGTGCCCGTTCACCGGCAACGTGAGCATCCGCGGCCGTATCTTGGCCGGTACCGTGAGCTCGGCCAAGATGACCAACACGATCATCGTCCGTCGCGAGTACTTGCACTACATCCCCAAGTACCAGCGTTACGAGAAGCGCCACAAGAACATTGCCGCCCATCTTTCGCCCGCCTTTGTTGGTGTGCAGAAGGGCGACAAGGTTATTGTCGGCCAGTGCCGTCCTCTGTCGAAGACTGTGCGCTTCAACGTGATCAAGCACCAGAAGCAGCAGCAGAAGGGCTCGAAGCAGTTCCAGCAGTTCTAAGTTGGCTTTTTGTAGCAGATATCGCATTGTTTTTTGACTATAAAAACAGGCTTATTTGATAATGAGAATTTGCCCGTCCATTGTTTTGAACATGAACGTTCAGTTCTACTCATACAGTGGTAATATTTGTGCGATAAATATTTGTGCTCGGTTGGGTGTGTCATGCCATGTGGCATCCGACTAAATAAATGTTATTGTCCTATAGCATTTATTCTTTGACGCTAAAAAGGAAAAGCTCTGGCAAAGTTTCTTTTCTTAGCTAGTTGAGTTATTCTTAAAATATGCCGTAGCACGGCAGGGTGACGACCAAAAACATGAATTCATGGTACTTTGGTTAGAGATCGTCATACTATGAATTGTGATAATGTATATGCATGGCCAGTTAAATAGTTAACTTGTCGAGCTATTATCTAGCATCTGCGCGTAACCAAATGGATCAAGTAATTTTCCAGAACAAAAGTCCTATAAAAGAAGCACCAGAGAAAACGGAGCGATTCCCAGTCCCATGGTAATGAAACCCAAGGTTTGGCTAATTCCTTTTCATTAACCACATACTGCTTTGCTAGAGATCTATATCTGATCACGGTCCTTAGCCAATCATGAAATGAAAAGCCACAGTTGTTACAGTCCATTTTCGACCCAGAAAAAGTAGCACGCGTTGCATCGCATATTTTGTCTTTTTCGCTTTAGCATTTAACGATATATTTAGCATGCATATGAGACGGGTATATTCAACATGCATATGCATACTTGTATTTTGTCTGGCAGCCAATGGGCTAAACTACACGGGAGAGACAGCGCTGCTGGATGCGGCGCCAGCCAACCCAAACCGGCGACATGCGACAACTGTGACGTTTGGCGAGCTCGGAGTGTTTGACTTTCGGGGCGACGGGCGTGCTCGTGTAGCCCTGGAACTTGGAGCGTTTTCGTCCGAAAAAGACAGCGCAAACAAGGCAGATGCGCTGTTGGCGGCACCTGGACTTTCCCAAACACCAGGCGCAATGCCACTGCGCCGTGGGCTGGTGACGGCACTGGGCACGAACGAGACTCGGCCGGTGCGGGACACAGACCCGATTGAGCTGGACCACGTATATCTGATATTCGCAAAATCACGGGCGGTGAACAATTTTGTTGCACGTTTGTATAGTTCGAGCAAGAGCAGCGGCAACGATGATGCGGCAGCAGTTATGATGTGTTCAGATGTGGGCAGTTGGCTGGAGAGTGAGTTTGTTGCGCCGATTAGCGCACTAAGGCGGCCAGCACCTGTGCCGGCGAAAAAGCCCGAAGATGAGCCGGCGAGCGAGAGCGCAGAAACATCGGCCACAGAAGACGGAAAACCAAAGATCTCGTTTATATCGGCAACCGGGCCGTCTGCAGCGCCAGACTTGCTACCCCGACCAACCAAAGTGACCGGAATGCAGCGACGTGATCTGGAGCCAAGTGATTCACAAATGGAGCCAACCTCATCGCAAAGCACTGAGCCATCGCCAATAACACTCGACAATGCCAACACAACAGCCGTGAACGGAACCAACGCCTCGCTGGACAAGCCGTTGTTGAGCAACGAGACAAAGGCGAATGACGTGTTCCTGGTGGAATACGAATGGGAGTGGCTGGTTCCGCACGGCGGCGAATATGCGGTGGTGATTGCCAACTGCGCGGCGACGACGATTCAGTTCAAATATAATTTGATTATGGCCAATCGGTGGCACGATGGGCGGTGGACGAACTTGCCGGCGGGGTGGATGCCCGTGCAGCAGGTGTATTCGGCAGTGTGCTTTACATTGTGGGGCGTGGCGGCGGCAGTGTGGGTGACGTGGGTGGTGCAGGCCACACGCCACAGGCGACGGCCGGTGGCTGGTATGGTGCTGGGGGCGGTGCCGGTGCTGCGGTTCCTGAGCTGCTTGGCGGACCAGAGCCGGTACAAGCTGTGGGGCAGCGGGTCGTACGAAGTCACGATGATCGTTGTGTCGACCAGTCTGGTGGATGCGCTGGCAGACGGAGCGCAACTCGCTGCAGTGCTGGCGCTGGCCAAGGGCTGGGGCGTTGTGCGTGCTCGCCTGGCCGGCACCGAGAAGCGACTAGTGCCGGGGCTCGTGGGCTTTGTAGCTGTGGCTACGCTCTACGACGGCGCAACACGCGGCGGTGGCGTGATCGCAGTGGGCGTGCTGCAGGGCGTCGCCGTAGCATACGCATACGCCAGTTTGGGCCACACACGCCGTGTCCACGCCGTGCAGATGCTTCGCATCGTCAGTCGTAATGAGCCTGCGCTATTGGCGTGGTGGACCGAGTGCGGAGCGACTGATGCGCTGGCGGCTCCGGCGCTGGCTGCACTAGCACGCCGGCCATGGCGGCAGATTGCAAATGAGACCGACGGCCGCACGCACCGCCAAAGCGCACTGGCGTTGTTGTGGAGCGCCGCACGCAAAGAGCGGCTCTTGGCGCTCATGTTCTACACGGCGCTACCGTTGCAGTTGATTGACATTGTTGTATTGGTTGTGAGTAGCTTTGCGGTGCCGCCGCACCGTGCGTATGTTGGGCTGCTGTTGGCGCAGGCATCACACTGGGTTGCGTTTGTCGCGATGTTTATAGCTGTGGTGTCAGGCGGTCTGGAACTGCCCGCCGTGCCGCTGCCTCCATTGCCCGCCATTGCTGCTCGCAGGTCGATGCCACTGCCGCCACCTAACGCAGCGTCGATGAATCCACGGCCATTGCCGCCGTTGGGCCGCCTACGTCTGTTGCACAGTGCAACGCCGTTTGCTGCTCGTACAGCGCGAGCCCGGGCCAACTCGTAATCACCAGATTAGGTGGCGATTGTGTTGCACCAAACAATGCACGATCCAAACCCTGGTCTTTTTCGTATTTATTTTTAATTGTAATTGCCTGTGCATTAATGGAAGGACTATCGACGGTGGACGCCAAGCGCGAGCTGCTGCAAGTGCTAGAGTCCGAGCGGGCGCGAATACCAGTGGCCGGCCACTTGGACATTCGGTCCCACCTTTCGCGCGCCTTGCTCGGCACAACGCTGTGTGTGGTCGTGCTGCAAATAATCAACGGCGCGTATTTAGTGTCTCGGGGAACGCCCATACAGACCCGCGGCATAGCATGTTTGGTGGAGGCCACATTGCTCGTCGTGTCTTTGCTCATAACATGGCGTGTGGTAGCGCGGGAGACTCGGCTCGAGGCAAGAGAGCTGGACGGACGGTTGCGCGAGGTGGCTCGAGAGCTGCGTGGATGGCGTGGCGGGTACGCAGACCTGCGACTCGGTCCACAGCCGACAGTAACCACATACACGGTGCGTCGCGACGGTGCATGGCGCGACATGCCAACATTGCTCGTAGCAAATGGCGACGTTGTGCGGTTGGTGGCCGGAGATGTTGCGCCGTGTGCAATGACCGAGTGCGTGACGGGAGCTGAGCTATTGCAAGGCCAGCAACTAAAGATTGATTCGCCAGTGTTGTGCTGGGCGCGGGAGACTCCACTACAAGCGCATGTTGCGCAAATAGCTCAACATCATCGGCGGACGGGCCGGTCGGTGCTGCAGAACCAAATGCGCGCGGTCGCTCGTGTAATATCCACTCGAGTGCTCCCATTTATAGCCTGCGCATCTCTTGCGTCAAACATTGTTATATTTGGCGTCGTATATAAGTACCGGCATATGGGCGTAGAAGCCATACTTGGACAAACAACATCGTCCATATTTCCATTTGCCTGCGCACTGTTGTGGCCAATCTTGTGGGTCGCCGCCCGCACATACGCCAGTGCCAACTCTGTCGTTCTATTCGATGCCTTGCAACGCAGCAAAACAGAGTACGAAGACATGGCCGACATTGACGAATTCGACGTCGACGCACTTCCGCCCACCAAAGACGTTCGGGTGGGCATCCGTGACGTCGTTGCGCATATGCGGTGGATGTGGACGATGTGTGATCACCGTAATTTGTCGCGGTCGAGCAACTTGGCCGAGACGTTGGGCGCGATCACTGTTATTTGCAGTATAGATAAGGAGGGAACTATTGCGGAGCCGGTGTGTACGCCGGAGCAGATCGTGGTGCCGGATGAGCAGGATTATGCGGTGCTGGACTTGGCTGAGCCGGATTTGGCGGAGCCGCAAAGTGGGTTTATTGCGGATATCGGGTGGCAAAGGTTTTTGCCTGTTCTAAGGCCGTTGGCACTGGCGTGTGCGCATGATTCGGGCGTATGTGCAATGGCGCCCAATTCAGCGCATCGGCGGGCTCGTGCGCTGCGGGGACCTACAGCGACGCAGACTGCGTGTTTGTGTCGAGTGGCTCGCGGCGTTGGATTTACGTCGTCTGATCTGGCCAATTACCACGTTGAGCGTGTGGCGATGGTAACGGCGCCCAAACGCTCCGCCAGCTTTGTGGCGACTGTTGTGCGCACAACTGATGCGCAGAGCTTGCATGTGCTGAGCGACGGCAACGTTGAGCTCATTTTGGGCGCGTGTCTGGACTATTTTGACGGCACTCGAGTGTGTGCGCTGGACGACCGCACCGTCGCCATGTACTATGCGTTGTATTTGAATGCGCTGCAGCAGGATTTGCAGTGTTTGGCGTACGCGTACCGTCCGTTGCGGTTGCCCCCTAATGTTGAGTGGTTGTTTGACAGCTCAAGTAAAGTGCCGGCGCGAGTCGAGCTGCGCGTGGACGATGAAGATGAGTCGCAGGACCAGGTTGTGGACGACGAGTTTGGGTCGGTGGACTTGCCTGCGCATCTGACACAGGCGGCACGGCTGGCACAGCTGCGGGCCAAGCCGCGGGTTACTGACACAAGCGGTGACATCGACTATTCGCCAGACATGTTAACTCATCTTGCGACCGAAGAAAACCTATTGCGCGATGCAGTTACCGAGCAGATCTTTCTGGGCCTAATCACGTTCACATACGAGCCCAAAACAGACGTCTGTGATTTTATCGAAGACCTGGATATCGCCGGCATCCGTTTTGTGTATTTTTCAGCATCGGGCGGCCGCCAGAGCAAGTCGTTTGCCGACCGCCTTGGCCTTGAAACGGACTGGAACACATGCATTCTGTTGAGCTCTGCCGACGGCGCGCAAGACATTGGGTATGTTGAAGACCACGACATCAAAGCACGCCTTCCCCGCGGCATCCATAATATTCGCGAGCATTTACGTGACGTCGACGATATTCCTTTGCAAGTATCGTTGTTTGCCGAGTGCACACCTTCTGCTACTCGTGAGATGATTGAGATATTTCAGGAAAACGGCGAAGTCGTGTGCTGCATGGGCAGTGCATTAGCAGCAAATACGTTGACGTTTGCAGTGTGTGATTTGGCGGTAGGTGTGGAGCCGATTCCGCATTTTAATCGGGCCAAGGATGTGCTGCTTGATCATGAAAACGATGGGTCGATGTCCACGCCAGGAGCGCTGGTTACGCAGTATGCGCTGGGGGCGGCACTTACGTGCATTCCGTGCCCGTTGTTTCTGCAGCATGATACTAGTTTGTATACGTTGATGCAAGTAGTCAGTGAGGCGCGGTGGATGGTCGGGTGCATGCAACAAGCCGGGCTGTTGCTACTGCTGGCGTGTGTGTCGTTGGCTCTAGTGAACTTGATTGCGGCGTGGTGCTTGCTGCCAGCGTTGCCTGGGTTTATGGCGATGTGGGTGCTGTGGATTGCTGTGCCTGTGTTGAGCGCTACTCTGTTGTTTGTTCCCCATGACGAAAGTATTATGTCGACGATGCCGCTGAAAAACCATGCGCATGTATCAGATATGTCAAGGTTTTCTGTGTACGCTGTCATACGTATGGCGCCGGTGGTGGCGCTTACGCTGGTTGTGTACACAAGTGCTTTACAAAGCATGCTGCCCTTATCTCCCCCGCTCCACTCGTTGTCTTCAACATTCAGTCGTCTGGACTGGCTGCACCTTACTCAAGACCAGCAATGGGCTCTTCTGGGCGCGCAAACCTACGCCATGGTGGCCTTTGTGTTCCACGCCATCTGTGTATCATCCACCATGATGCAACGTACCCGTACCCTCGTCGAGTTTGTTCCTGTGCGCAACAAAGTATGGGTGTGTGGATCACTTGCGTGCCTCGCTCTCACTTTTGCGTTTGCCGCGCTACTGTTGGCGTTTGGTCGGGTGCGCGTGGACCGTGTGCCGTGGTACACATACGCTGTGGCGTTTGCTGGGCCCCTTGTGCTTTTGCCCTTACAAGAGTTTTGTAAAATGCATGACAAGAAACGGTGGACGAGGTTCCAAAAGCTGGCCAAACTGGAGTTTAAAACTAAGCTTGGATTGCATTCCCCGCTCTAACCCCCTTGTACCTTTTTTCCCTTTATTGTATATTAAACTCGAATTTCCTTTTTTTTTGTTTTAATGAAGAGGTTACGCAGGGTTATTAGCAGGCAATCGACAAATGAGATAGAGGCGGAGGACAGGGAGCCGTCGTTTTTGGGTATTGACCGGTGGCCCCTTTTGGGTCGGTCGCAACGTCGTCGTGACGCGAGTCCGCACGCAATATTGCACCGTCCGTCACAGTCATTCTCCGTGCGCAATGACTGGCGGCAACTTCGCGAGTCCAAACACAAACGCACATCGTCTTCATCCTCTATATTCTCCAAGCACACACGTCGTGCGTCGTTCGCTGCTCCGCCTACTCTCGAGCCACAGCCATGCATGGACTTTATCGGGTACCCGCCCGGTGGCCTTGAAATCCAACGCTCGGGTCTTGTGCTCCGGTGCGAACAAAAGTCGCCCGATGTTTGCGAATATACAGTCCGTCGTGACGCAATGGGTCTCCGGGTGAGCGACATATTGGCTATTGCGCTAGTGTCGTGGGCCGCACACGTGTTTTTCCGGGGCCCGCTCATATTTGCATGTGTGCCCATGCTCTTGTACATTGTACGGTCGAGCCTGCAAGTATGCCAAGAGTCGCTCACTGTGGTACGCAACGTGGGGATCCAGACCTCTACCACAACAGTCGCTGGGTTCCGCCACACGCGTAGCTACGAATCCCAGCAAATCAAAGACTTTATAATCCACGAAGCTTTACAACTGCTCGAGTACCGCTATTATATGGCCATAATGCCCATAGATCCTTCGCAAAAGATTGTAATTATGTTTCCGCATTTATTGCCAAAGCTGGATGAGCTGTTGCCCGTCTACCACGGCACACGCATGCTCCTATTTTCTTAAAATTTAATGGGCCTTTTGCTTGGCTTCTTCGTCTTCAAACGCCTTTAGGAACTGTTTGACATAGTCGCCTTCTTCCGTGCTCGAGGCGTTGATCGGTGGGGCCTGCGTCTTGTCCGTTTTGGGAAGGGCTGCCTTTATGCCCACGCCGTATGCTGCCAAAACTCCCAGTACGAGCTATACTTTATAAATTGTTATTTGGATTGGTGTTTTTTGAATGGAATTCAAGTCAGTGTTTCTAGGGTGCTTACGTGGTGCGTGGCGATTTTGCGTCCGGCAATGTTAAAGTATGCGCCCATTGTCACTATGTTTTTGTCGATTGAAAGCGAATATAATAGTGTGGAAGTGAAAGTAAAAAGAGAGGGTGAGGAAATAAATCGGATAAGCAGTGATCACCAATCCCGTGCTTTTAATCAAATTCGCGGACAATCGCGTTGCATCTGTTTTACAAAGACTTTTTTGCATTAATATACGCCGTTATATGCAACTTATTACAGCTTTGATTTATAGATGTCAACAGTTTAAGAGTGGCCAAGTGACAGCAACAATTTGATAACTGAAAACAATAAAATTACTAGTTGAAAAAATGAAAAACTGCGTGGGGCTGGTGTTCAATAATTTTAATAAACGGAAGATGAGGTGCATTGCTTTTTCGAGAATAAACAATGTTGCGCACTTTGGCTACTGTTTGCGCTGGTATTGTTAGTTTAGTTAACAACTCTGCACGCATAATAAAGTTTGAAATAATTAATAACGAATGGAAATTCGACAAGTTGCTGTACTCGAACAAGCTCAACTTATTAATATTAATGCGGTGCGACAAATTGTCGTAATACTCGTCAAAATACTTGTTTATCAACTCAGCAGTCATGCTTTGGCTTTCAAGCTCGATGATTGCAACGGCCAATTCTATCAAGCGCGGTATGCGCGAAAGCAGGTTTAATAGTTTGGCTAAATCAATCGGTGTCCATATATCCAGCTTGTTCAGATTGCTCCAGTTCACCGAATATATATCAAGCTTCTGTATCTTGCCTTTCAAGACAAGCGACTTTAAAGTATAATTGGCAGACTTTTCAAACAAGTTGTTTGCAATTTCTGTATTTTCCTCTGCTGATGACGTTTCTGCCAAATGAGATACAACCAGCAGCTTGCTAGATTTTAGCTGAATATTCCTCCATTTTGAAATATTTGCCAGCTCTCCGTCTAGTCTAAATAATTCAAGCATACATGGAAACTTTGCAAACATAATGTCACACGATTGCGGGCAATTGTCAATTAGCAAGCATTTGAGTTTTGGAAAAACAATGTTGTACACATATGAGCATTCAACTTTTTCAGTATAGGCGTAGGTTATGTAAAGCTCTGAAAGGTTTTTAAAGTCAATAATTCCTGGCTTTGTTGCGGTGTAGAACGGATGCCACGTCATTTTGGACGGCCAGTTTATTAACCGAAGATATTTTAGCGGCACTGCGCAAATAGAAGCAATAGTACTATCAGTCTCGCGGTTCGTAAATTCAATACATAAATGTACCAGCTGAGACCCCATATGCGGTGCCAACGACAAAGCAATTGCGTGTACATCAAGCCATTGTAACTGCATAGCGTAAGCATCAACAAGAATCCGTATTACCAGCTGGAAGTTGAATACCACACCAAACTGTGAAACATTTAAACTTACTACGTTTGGCATATGCGATATAAGATTATGTGAAAAAGCTTGAACGCGAGCATATGAGGGACTGGCTATAGCAGGCTTTGAATAGTGTATTGTTTCATCGACAACTATATCAATTGCGTTAATACTTGACCAATTGTAAATGCCAAACTGAAGAATATTTTCAACTGTTTTTAATATCATTAGCGCATCTGCAAGCTCGCCAATACAAAGCTCCCATCTTTTAGCAAACCCATGAAACCCACGTATTGCTATAAAATCAACATTGGTTTGCCATCCTTGGCGTCTGCAGTCACCCATATAGTGCTGTGAAGTGTACCAGATAAACACACGACTGTAAACTACCGGACATAAGATAAAAGACCACTGCTGGCATACGCCTACTAGAGGAACAAGCGATAGCCAGTCGTCTAGCTTTCCGATTTCTACATTGACCGCAAATCCTAATATACGTCTTAACACTGATTGGGGAACACGGTTGATGTTGAACATTATTGATAGAGTTGAAGTTTTTGACAAATGTCTGAAAGAATGTCTTTGACGCTATTCTTTGAATTTTGACAACGTTATGCAGGGTTGTAAGAACACTACATAATTAGACATTTTTTATTAGATTAAACAAACGAAAAGCCGCTGGCTGAGCTCCATGCTAAAACCTCAAACGTATGATTTGGTTGGTAAGTGGGAAATATATTTGCACTAAAATATGATTTATGCTTGAACATAGCAAAGTAAAAATTACAATACAGAAAATATGAGTGTATACAAGTGCTAGGTGTATAAACTCCTTGCTGCAAACATATAGTATATTTATATTCTAGCTGGCTACTCGAATGAAGCGTTTATAAATACGTACAGTTGTTACTAGTATACTTTAAGAAAAATATATGAAGTTTGGTTATCAAACTCGCTATTCCCCACACATGCAGCGCATGTCTCTATACGCCTTAGATTGCCAAGTATAATGCGGCAAGTATTAAACATTTTAGTAATATAAGCTAATTGTCAACAGAGCACGGCCAATACCCACGGCTGTTTTTAATTGTGCATTTTGTTGTCAATGCATAATTAATTGACCTAATCACAATTATGCATGGTTGCATGTGAACGCAAGTGCCCCACATGGCTAGCTATCAAAATAGTGGCATTGACAATTGTATAATGTGTTGTTTGTGGTGCATAACGCACATTCCAACAATAAGCCTGCTGGTTGGTATATTACAACATTGGCTTTGTGGATAATACGCAATGTAATTATGCGTGAACACTGTCGGCTGATGAACTAGCTTTAAAAGCAGACAGGACCGCTTAATGTTTTTGGGGAACCTCGTTGCTGGTATATTTTTGTCTTTTAGAACTCTTCACATTTTCAAGGTTTTTATAATGGGTCTAATCGGTTTACTAATGTCCCGGCGGTCGATAGAGCTGGGCCCTGAAGATCCTGCCGAGATTACCGCTGAAATGGTACAAATAATTAATGGTAACTACTGGAAAACTAAGATTTCAATGGGAATAACCGCGGCAGCTAGCGGTATAATTGTGTTGTTCCTTCTACTGGTATTTTTTTGGCGTCGAGCGCTGGTTAACCGAATATCACTACGCTTAATATTTGCAATAAGCCTTCTTGATTTTGTGGGTTGTATTGTACAACTAGCTCCTCAGATTGGAGGAACATTATTTCAATGCCGCATTTACGGATTTTTTATAGAGTTTTTTTATATATTCCAGCATTTACATGTCGGCATCAATTGCGTTCAACCTACAAATGACGTTCCTTCGCTCCTCTCGGGCTCCATTACCCGCATACGTCGAGTATCTGTACTATATTGTACCGATATCTGTTGTACTGTTACAGTTGGTACCTCAGTATATCTGGGCAGCCAAACACGGATACTGTCGTGCCTTTGACCCGGTGATGCCCGCAACCAACCACTATATCGTGTACATTATATTTGTCCAGATGGGAATTCCGACAATTTTTATATTCTACAACGTCATTACGTGTGTGTGGGTTATTCTCTCGCTAAATAGCAAACAGCGCAAAGTCAGCAAAGCGCTGAATGAGGCTACAGCAAGGACCAAATTACTTCTTGATGACTCGCCAAACACATCTTCGCTAGGCAGTGACTCTACAGTACCTAAAGCTAGGCCTGTTCCCACCAGAGAGCAGCAGCAACTCATGGCTGTGCGCAGAGTGTACAGAGCGTGCATCCGAATTGCGCTTTATCCACTAGCTCCGTTGATCTGGTGGATTTGCATTGGTGTATTCTACATTGGCCAGTACTTTTTCTCGTTTACTTGGAAGCGAGATGCTGTCATGATGGCACGGTTTGTGGAGCTTAATTGGTACACTTCTTTCGTGACTGTCTTGGCAAACTTTATTGTTTTTCTAAGTGACGCAGCAGTTCTGCATGTGATATCCGAGGTTTATAAACTTGTGATGCAAAAGCTTGGAATTCAAAGCAAGCACGCGGAGGACGGCAGCTCAGCTGTAGACAAGACAAAAAAGCGTCTACCAAAGAAGCCCAGCGTAGCAATTACCGAATCCGATAAATGCGCAACAGCAACAGTTGATGATATTTCGCTAGCCTCTGCCGACTTTAGCTACTATCCTGCAAGCACACCCGGTGCTATGGAAGAAAACCGGCCATATACATCATCGATTGCTGGTCTGCAGGATGATGTAGTAACTCGACGTGTACGCGGCAACGCAGATGTAAAAAACTTTTTGGATGAAATGTAGTGCGACTTCTTTTTCGTTACACAATATTGATTTTGGTTTCATTAAACTACTACTTATTATATCTTGTGGCTAAAGTTGGTTTGTACAGATAGGCAACGGCAAGGAATATGGGGTTTGATGGTTTAGCGCTTGGGTGACAAAGACTCAGACCCAATTCCTTTGGTCTAAAAAACATGTGGTACATCCGGACCAATGTGGATTGGAGCATGCATTATGTATTAATATGCTAGCTGGCTACTCGAGTAGTGTCTATAAATAAATAAAATTGTTAGTAGTATGCCTTAAGAGTAATCGATGGACTTTGGCTAATAAACCAATCAGTCCCAATGTATGCAGCGCATGTCTCTCAACAATTTAGAACGCCAAGTACAATGCAATCAGTATTAATCATTTTAGTAACGCAAGCGAATTGAAAATTGCCGCGGGTGTTGACCATTCTCTGTTGACAATTATGTCTTTTGTTGTCAAAAATGCACAATAATTAATTGGTGTAATCATAATTATGCATGGTTGCATGTGAATGCAAGTGCCCCACATGCCTAGCTACCAGAATAGTGGCATTGGCTATTGTATAATGTGTTATTCGTGGCGCATAACACATGCCAACAATAGGCAGCTTTGACATTGTAAAATAAGCCTGCTGGTTGATACATTACGGCATTGGTTTTGTGGATAATACGCAATGAAGCTATGCGTGAGCACTGTCGGCTGATGAACTGGCTTTAAAAGCAGACAGGACCGCTTGATGTTTTTGGAAAACCTCGTTGCTGGTATAACTTTGTCTTTTAAAGCTCTTCACATTTTCAAGGTTTCTATAATGGGTCTAGTCGGTTTACTAATGTCCCGGCGGTCAATAGAGCTGGGTCCTGAAGATCCTGCAGAAATTGTTGATGAAATGGCTACAATGATTAATGATATCAAATGGAAAACTGATATTGCGTTGGGAGTTACCGCGGCAGCTAGCGGTATAATTGTGTTGTTCTTGCTGCTGGTATTTCTTTGGCGTCGAGCGCTGGTTAACCGAGTATCACTACGCTTAATATTTGCAATAAGCCTTCTTGATTTTGTAGGTTGTATTGTACAAATAGCTCCTCAGCCTGGAAGAACATTATTGCAGTGCCGCATTTACGGGTTTCTTATGGAGTTTTTTATATTTGCCAGTATTTATATGTCGGCATCAATTGCGTTCAACCTACAAATGACGTTCCTTCGCTCCTCTCGGGCCTCGCTACCCGCATACGTTGAGTACCTGTACTATATTGTACCGATATCTGTTGTAATGTTACAACTTGTACCTCAGTATATTTGGGCATCCAAACACGGATACTGCCGTGCCTTTGATCCAGTGATGCCTGCAACCAACCACTATATTGTATACGTTATATTTGTCCAAATGGGAATTCCGACAATTTTTACTTTTTACAACGTCATTACATCATTGTGGGTTATTCTCTCACTCAATAGCAAACAGCGTAAAGTCAGCAAAGCGCTGGATGAAGCTACAGCAAAAACACAAGCGCTTCTTGATGACTCGCCAAACACATCTTCGCTAGGCAGTGACTCTACAGTACCTAAAGCTAGACCTGTTCCCACCAGAGAGCAGCAGCAACTCATGGCTGTGCGCAGAGTGTACAGAGCGTGCATCCGAATTGCGCTTTATCCGCTAGCTCCGCTGATCTGGTGGATATTTGTTGTTGTATTTTACGTGGGCCAGTACTTTTTCACGTTTACTTGGAAGCGAGACGCTGTCATGATGACGCGGTTTATGGAGCTTAATTGGTACACTTCTTTCGTAACTGGCTTGGCAAACTTCATCGTTTTCCTAAGCGACCCAGCAGTTCTGCATGTGGTATCCGAGGTTTATAAACTTGTGACGCGAAAGCTTGGAATTCAAAGCAAGCATGCAGAGCATGGCAGCTTAGCTGTAGACAAGACAAAAAAGCGTCTACCAAAGAAGCCCAGCGTAGCAATTACCGAATCCGATAAATGTACAACAGCAACAGTCGATGATATTTCGCTAGCCTCTGCCGACTTTAACTACTATCCTGCAAGCACACCCGGTGCCATGGAAGAAAACCGGCCGTATACATCATCGATTGCTGGTCTGCAGGATGATGTAGTAACTCGACGTGTACGCGGCAACGCAGATGTAAAAAACTTTTTGGATGAAATGTAGTGCAACTTCTTTTTTGTTAAACAATATTAATTTTGGTTTCATTAAACTACTAATTTTTATATCTTGTGGCTAAATTTGGTTTGTACAGATAGGCAACGGCAAGGAATATGGGGCTTGATGGTTTAGCGCTTGGGTGGCAAAGACCCAGACCCATATCCTCTGGCCTGGAAAGCATGTGGTGAGTCTGGACCAATGTGGATTGGAGCACGTGGTATTTGAGGTAAGTCATCACTAGACTTGGTGTCTGAAGAAGTTGGCGTGTTGTTCACCGGATAGGCCAGTATCACGGCTGTCATAAAGTAGACGACAATTAGGCGGAGAGCAAGATTGAAAATCATTATTTTGTAGCGGAAAGTTTAGAAAGTTGCGGAGTTACACCATATGAATGGAGAAAAATAGAAGATGTGGTTCTTTGGCGCCGGCGGCCAACATGCTATATACTTTCACCGTAAGTTATGAGCAAAAATGTCTTTTGAGTACTTGTACAGAGTAGAGACGGACTTATTTGTTATGCGCTTCCAAAAGTGACAGCTCACTGGCTTGTAACAATTTATGCCGCCTATAGTCAAAGCAAAAAGACCAAACCACAACATGCATATATGCATTCGTTCTTGCCAAATATACACAGCGAAGCATCCAAATCGCATAATGAACCACCATATTTGACTAAGAATCAAATTATCCTGTTTGCCATGCAGCTTGCCAAAAGACAAATTTATTTGTTCTTTGGTATGTTGAATGCCAAAATCAAGTGTGCATGACGTGCAGCCGCTGCCAAGTATGCATGGTGGGTATGTTGAACACAGCCGATAATCGATAACATGGAGGGGCGGATCCTTCTTCGCGAATGTCGTGTGTGAATATTGAACATGGCATACCCTGACCCAATTTTTTCTGAGTCTGTAGTGCAAAGTTTGTCATTGATTTGCACTTCAAAGTTTAAATGGTACATTCCGTTTGATAAACATATGCGGTCTGTCAATTTACCCACGCATATGGCGTACGTTAATGAGTTTCCCAATTTATTTTCTGACAGAGAGAAATGTGTATGCTACAGCTTGGTGTTTGTTTACACACCTACTCGAGGCTGAATTCAACATAGAACGCACGTTCATTCGAGCATTCGCATTTGAGCTAGATCCATGTAATTCATACCTAAACAAATCGACAAAATTAAGCTTCGGGGATTTCATGAGAGCCAAACAGTCGCGAAAGCAGCGTTTTGCCAAAATAATACAGTCCAAACACGCCAAAAACCAGCACTAGTGTCAAATAGCACAGAAACTTCTTGTTTGCTGTGGCCAGCGTATGGTTCAGCTGGTGTCGTGTCCGATCAAACATGGTTCCAAAGCGGTTAAAAGTGTCAGCTGAGCCATCAAGTAGGCGGTTTTGGACGTCGACTTCGTCGTGAATATTGATGCTCACGCTGTGAAGCGCCGAAACTTTGGCCGAAAGACCCTCGAGTTGCCGGTCGTTTTGCTCTTCCAGCTCAAATGCCTCATTGCGACCTGCCGAGCTGCCCTCTACCGGAGTTCTGTTTGATCGCCTGGACATTTACAGTACAAATAAATAGTGTGCAATGCAGATTGACTCAAGAATTAAGTTGGATTGACAAAGTATAAAAAGAGAAAGTCAGAGCAATAAAAATTCGAAACGCACGACAATAATTAGGTGTCACGTGATGAGTGCCGAAATTAAATCGTGTCATTGAGCACGAGCGTGTGAATAAAATTCTTCCGAGAAACTCCCACTGGAGACTAGCTTGATTTGAACACATTGTTATTTTAAAAATTCTATAAAACAGTAAACTCTAGTAACCTAGCATTACAATTCAATTTGTCATCATTTAATTAGCGACTGTTACTATTATTAATTTTTAAGGTGTTTATTTATCTCCGAGATGATACCGAACATGTCCAAGACATCGAAATGTCGGAGAAAAATTGGTGGCGTGGCTGATGACCTGAATCTACATTGACGCAAATCCGAGGCTTGAGGCGTTTGTTTACGTATTTTATAGCTTTTTGTGCGGGCAAGGAGGCTTTAGGGACAATCGGCTCGCTTGCAGCCAAGAAATCGTCAAGATTTGCACCAAGCAAAAATTTTGGCAAGCTCAAAATACAGCCAGCTTATATGAACTAGTATTTGCCTACTTTTCTTTAGACATATGTATTAACCCATTTATTTTCAAGCAAAAATGTCATCACCAACCCTTTTGTCAACGTCAGTCTCTTCAAGCAACACACATACAACCAACTCATCGGTTAAAGATGTTTGTAGTGTGGATACACATGCCGGATATAACCCCCAGAACAGTTTTCTTGAAGATAATATCAATGAAGCAAAGGAGAGCAGTGGTGCTATTCGACCTATTGACGGCACCTTTGGCTGGATACCAACACTGGCTACAATGATGAACTTTATGTTTATATTTGGCGCTACCAACTCGTATGGTGTGTTTTCTACGTACTACCTAAACGTTAGATTCCCAACTACATCGGCAACAACGCTATCATGGATTGGATCGCTAATAACCACTAGCATGTTTTGCCTAAACACATTTACCGGCGCACTGGCTGATAAAAAAGGATACCGATTCACAGCCTATATTGGCACTGTTGTATGCACAATAGCGTACATCTTGGCATCGTTTTCTAGCAAAGTATGGCAGCTTATGCTGACACAAGGCGTGTTGTTTGGAGTGGGCGCATCATTTTTGCTTGCGCCAACCAACTCTCTGGCTGCGCAGTGGTTTGACAAGTATCGCGGCCTAGCAACTGGAATTTCTATTGCAGGAAGCAGCATTGGCGGGCTGTGGTTTACCGTTGCCACACAGTCAATCATGGACCAAATTGGCCCCGAATGGGCGCTACGAATTCTGGGTATCCTGACGCTTGTTGTTACAGGAACAATGAATATGTTTTACTTTCAACGCGTACCGCCAAAGCCCCGAAAGCGGATTATTGAGCTTAGTGTTACTAAGCGGCTAACGTTCTGGCTGATTGCATTAGAGCTCTTTGCCGCATATGCCGGATACTGGGCGCTGGTATTTTACATTGGAACCACCGCCAAACAGATTGGCGGAACTTTGCAGGATGGCTCGCATCTGCTGCTAGTGCTCAACGCAGGCACAGTTATCGGCCGAGTAATTACAGGATACATTGCCGACAAATTTGGTAGCATCAATACACTGGCTGTCAGTCTTATTCTCACTGTAGCCATCGAGGTGCCGCTGTGGATGACCGCCAAGAGTCTAGCACCGCTCTATGTGCTCTGCACGCTATATGGCCTAATATCCTCAACATTCATTTCACTAAACCCCGTCATTGTCGCCGTTCATTTCAAGGACATTCCGCTGTCTAGCGTGCTGGGTATGACAAACATGTTTTCTGGCCTCGGCGGGTTATCTGGCAGTCTATCACAAGGCGCCATATTTGAGACATACGACAAGCGCATGAATTTCACAAACACCATTATATTTAGCGGTACGTTTATTCTGTTATCGGCTATAGCTACACTTGTGCTGCGCGCACATGTAATCAAGAAGGGAAGCGATCGGCGGTTTTTCCAACGAGTTTAGCCACCCACTCGTCTTACACGCTTCGGTCGTTTTGGTATTTGGCTTCGAGCTACAAATGCGGTGTTTGTAATAAATATTTGGTTAGAATATAGACTTGCTTTCATATGTTGAAATCATTAACAAAGCTGACACTTGCCTCCAGCCGAAGCCGTTTCTTCTCCGCCCAGTTCATGTAGACGTTGGCGGATATAAACAAAGTGCCTAGTACTGTAACGCCAAGCAGCGAAGTCGTTATGGTTCTCTGCACCTTGTCGTAGATGCGGAAGCGATTAAAGGCCATTTTAAATAAGAAAAATTGTTTAATTGACAAGCAAGAATGGCGCAATTGAAAAATTGCATGATAAAAGCAGATATTTGAAAGTCGATGATCGGATTAGCTACTGAGATCAAGAGCGCTTGGTCTTGGCGTTGACCTCATCAATAATCGCCGGAGACACCAAGCGGCCCCCCTTTCTTCTTCCAACAATCCCTCCTTTCTCGGCCACTTTTTATTGATTTACTTAATAATACTGTTACTGTAAAATGTCTGACGCAGTGAAGATAGTTGTCGACGACAAGCTTGTTCTGGGCGAGCCTTTTACCAAGGCCGCCAGCGAGTTCAAAGCCCGCAGCCCGGGCAAGAGCGCACTGGTGCTTGGCAGCACCGGCGAAGTTGGCCGCGAGGTAGTCAAGCACCTCATGGCATCAGATGCATTTGACAAGGTTACTGTGCTGGCTCGCCGTCCAATCGAGTACACGGGGCCCAACGCCGAAAAGCTCAAGCAAAAGCCAGCCGACTTTGAAAACACAGAGCAGCTTGAGCGCGACTTTGCCGGGCACACGCACGCGTTTTCGTGCCTGGGCACCACCCGTGCAAAGAACGGGAAGGACGCGTTCTACAAGGTCGACCATGACTATGCGCTGAATGCGGCCAAGGCAGCCAAGACGGCTGGCGTTGAGCACTACTCAAATTGCAGCTCAAACGGCGCCGACAAGAACTCTATGTTCTTGTACATGAAGACCAAGGGCGAGGTTGATTCGGAAATCCAGGACATGGGGTTCCCGCGAGTGTCGATTTTCCACCCATCCATGCTGATGTGCGACCGGAAGGAGGCACGTCTGATGGAGAGGGCAGCCTCATACGTTATGCCGCTTCTGGACTACGTTATGCCCGGCAAGATGACGATTCCGACGTCGACAGTCGCATGGGCGATGGTGAATAACACGTTCAAAAAGGTCGACACCCCGGTCGCCGAGCTGCTCACCAACAAGCAGATGCTGGACGAGTTCAAGAAGAGCCAGTGATCAGTTATTTTCTTTTCAATTTTTCGTTTATTGTGCGCATGTGACTTTCTAATGCAAAATATGATGCAGTTGCTATCAAAGAATGGAGCTGACTTGAATCACAAATCAATCCGCATGCCGTCATATGCAGGGCTGACATCCAGCCCCTCATTAGCCTTGATTTCTTTGCCGCGCTGCTCCACCGCCGAATGCTCCATGCGGTGGCAAAAGTCAGTCAAGAGCGTGCGCTGAGGCCGGAAGAACCGGGCCTCGTCAACCGCCTCGTCGAAAGAAAAGTGCGACGAATGCAGTGTCCACTTTAACGCATCCAGCACAAGCAACTTTGTGCCAGCAATCAGCGGACGTGTTTCATCGGGAATTCGCGAGCAGTCAGAAATATAAGATACATCGCCAAAGCGGAAGCCAGTAAAGTAAAACGGCCGGCCATCGCCGTACTTGCCGTGCTCTACACGCAGCGGCTGGAACTCGATGCCTTCGCATGTGAACGCATCGAACGGCTCGTCGATTGTACGAAATTCCAGCTGCGGCACCGCTCCGCTTCCCGTGGCTTTGCGCGTGTCAACCAAGTATGGGAATGCGCCCGCAACGGTTTCCAGTGCCGACCGATCGCAATAAACAGGTATGGATGTGTTCTGGCTTGATGTCCATTGCCGCAAGTCGTCCAGGCCCAGCATAGCGTCTGCATGCCCGTGCGTCAACAGCACAGCGTCAATAGTCTTAATGTCGTGCTTTACAAATACATCGACCGCCGAGTCATAAAAAGTTTTGCCGCAGTCAATGAGGACGTTGCGCTGGCGGCCATCGGGGTGATCGACGCAAACGAGAAGCGATGTGTTGCGGCGCCGGTTCTTTGCTCCTTCGGGCGTCAGGGACAGTTTGCAGACTGTGCATTTTTTGTTGTTTGAGGTTATACACGGGATGTTTGGAATGGATCCTGAGGTTCCGGTCCCCATGAAAATAATGCTTCGAACGGATACAGTCATTGGGCTGGTCTCGACAGGCATCGTTTGTGCGCCCGTGTATAAAATAGCAGAATAAAGTTTCGGAAAGTGAGTAAAGATGATTGCGGAGAAGAAAGTGGTCGTTGGCAAAATCTCTCAAATAGTGCTGAAAATTTTTTGAGGCAAATCAACCCTGCAAGTCAGTTACCAAACGCAGCCGACAGTTTCCGAGTTTTGGTCTCATGCTCTGAATTGAGCGTGTTTATTCGCCGCTTTGTAGAATTCCCTTTGTGGGTTGTACACATAGACGCTGGCTCCACACTGTTGATTGGATGCGTGTTGAGCAGGTTCGACCGCAGCACATCTGTGACACTACCACCATGGCGGCTCAAAAACTGGTTCTGCACGTTTTGCATGCGATCTGTCTGTCTGAAGCTGTTTCAATATTCTGACAGACATCCAGACAGATATTCATGCCGGGTCCATGGCAGGTTGCCAGCCTTGCCTATGCCATTCCTAAAAAGAATACATTCTATATTTGTTAGGGTATCGTTCATCTCTCTGCATTTTGTTGTGGGTGGGGATTTCGGAAGGGTGTTTAGGCACATACTAGAGTTTGAGGGAAACAGGAACCGTCCCTACTCGTCTCCAGCGGGGGCAGCCAGCTGAGGCTCCCAAGACTCCCACGGCTCGCAAGGCACCCACAGCTCGCAAGGCTCCTCCTAACCCGACAAACCCAACATAATACTTCCGGCCTGTTAAAGCTTAACCGACGAACGGCTATTTAGGGCTAACTCAAGATCACTCGCCATATATGGCGATGGTCTGCATGCAGCTTATATGCTAAAAGATCAGCATCAACGTGGCTGTTTTTATCTTGCCGATTGCTATCAATCCGTCTGAAATACACTGGCGATGCTTGTCAATTGTGCTTTTGCTTTGGTCAAGCTGAACCAGCGGCAAGCGGCGATAGCGCCACTGGGAAGCAAAAAAGGGTTTAATGTGGGTGGCATTATACGGCTCAATTGCATGTGCCTAATTAGGGTGAACATTAGGTCGGGATTTCACTCAGGGGCGCCATCCCTTTTCTGGCACTGCGGGAAAGACCCATATAAACAAGGACCTCGCCAGTAGACACGGTTGGCTCCCAGGCCCGTGTCCGCTGCCAATGCCACTACTCCTTGCTCCCTTTTGACGCCAACCACTCTACCACATCCTTCTCATTTTGCTGGACAAAATAATCTTTGCATCAACTTTTTATTAACCAACTTCAATGACTAATACTGCGCGCGGCGAATATACGGCCAACATCGGTCTCTCTATTTTGCAGACCACAGATGAACACCGGCTGACCGAGTTTTCGAACCCCGAACACGACGAGCTGCTGGGCCTGCGTAGTCTGACGCAAACTTATGAAACTGTTATTATGGAGCTCAAGACGCATTTACACAACGTGTACGCGGTCGCTGGAGGCATACGCATGCTACCACTGTCTGAGACAGCGCAGCACGTGCTAAACATTATCGAGGCACAGCCAACCCCCAGCGACGGGCTGGATACAGATGGGCTCATCACGCCTCTGTCGCTCAGTTTCGGCAAGACTCGCCCCGTTGCGACCAATTCGTCCCAACCGCATCTTGCGCCGGCATTTGCAAAAAACGTCGCCTCGCTGGGTTACTCCGACGGCATAATGGACATGGTGCCATCCAGCATGCACAATACAACAATGACACCAATGTCTGCAAAAGATGTCTATTCGTTTCAGCACACAGCCAAGCCAGTCACACCAACAGTGGAAGATTCAGGAGCAAGGAGGTACTCTCAGCTGGAAGCTCTTGTGGTGGAGCTTCGGCAGACGGTTGACGAGCAGCAATCGGACATTGAGGATCTTGAGGCAATGCTGCGCGAGCGCAAACACTTGATCCGGACACTGCGCAAACAGCTGCGGGACAAGGAGTTGCGCCAGTTTGCCGCCGCTTCGGATCACGCGGGGTTAAGGCGCACGGCGTCAATAATGGGCGTTCCAAAAAACGCGCTGGCTCAGCTCGCTGTTGCTAACCAGCTCCTGTCACCAACAAGTGTATGTGATAGAGACATTGTGCCCATGCTGAAGCCTGTTCAGTTAACGGCCATTGCTAGCAGCGACAGCAATAGGAGCTCGGCTGAGCGCCAAGACAATGCTGCTTCCAACAAAGACAGCAGTAGTGAGTTGAGTTTTGTTGAAAACGCCCGGCGTCCATCGGGATTTGTCAACGGCTGGCCCATTTACAACACAGACCAAAATGCCAAACTCGAGCATCCCACACTTGCGACAAACTCAGCGGACGAGCAAACAGTGGAGCAAGAGGCCAGCGACAGACCATTGACTCCGCCCACTCTCCCGTTTGCAAACCCAAAACTGAAAACATCGTCTACTGTGTCCAGCCCGCACTCAGCAAATAATGCACTGCATTACAAGAACAGCGTTGGCTCGGAACTCGGCACAAGCGCTGCTGAAACATCCAACTCTGCATCTTTGGCATCACGCACTCCACGCAGCTTCCGTACTATTGTTGCCAGAACGCCGCGCCGCATCTACTCGCGCTTAAGCAACCGTCTCAAGAAACCGGACCTTTAATCAAAGTATTTTTTATATCTTTCATCATAGTTTATCCAGTTTGTTACTGATAACAACTTCAGTGACTAATAATTGATCGGATTAGCAATACAGACGAGAAAAACTCGTAGAAAAAACACTATAGAATTTGCTGTTATTGCTTGCTGGCCGATCTGCGACGAGGACCAGGCTTGGCCGCCTTTGCTGAGGGCAGCGCCGCAGCGTCCTCGGAAGAACTGACGCGCTTTCGCCGCTTGGTACCACGAGTGGCATTTGCAGAATCTACACAAAAAAGAACGACTAAGTAGATATCCCTAAACGCAACCCCACACATAAAAGGGTTAGGCACCAGCATCGTCACACTTACCAGCTACACGCTTTGCCGACGAGGCAGTTGCACGGAGATATCCGGGACCGGACGACGCCGACCGGCTGCGCGAAGAGCCAGCACGCGAATCAGATCTCAGCGTCATGCGGTTTGGGAGCTCTGACGCGCTGCTCGATGGACGCTGAGCGCGCGCAGGCCGCGTCCGCAGCGCCTCTTCCATACGCGACGACACGATGTTGCGCGACTGCGGCCGCACCGCTTGCGCCGTGCGTGCTTGCCGGCCTGAGGTTGCGGTGTTCAGCGACGAGAACGACAGTCCGGGGCCACGCTTTGCGCGCACAGCACCGACTGCCTTTGACTCGCCCCGCACTGGAGCTTCGTCGCCAGACCCTGCTGGCGTCGCTGTCGTGCTCGACTCGCATGGTTTGCCCTCTCCGGCCGACTCAACTGCACTGTCGGCTTTGGGTTCAGTCGGAGACGGTGCACAGCTTGGCGTCGCTGACGCTTGTGCCGAGTCCTTGGGCTTCTCCGTGTCTGTCGACACCGGCGTCGTGCTGGTGTCTTCGCCAAACAGCTGCGTCAGCGTAGGCTTGGAGCTACGTGGCGACATGAGCACATTTTCCAGCGTGTTGCTCTTGGCAGGCATTGCTGGTGGCTCAGGAATTGCGTCTGTCGCGTTTGGGGTTGTGGGGCTGGTGCCTGCTGCTGCTGCGTCGTTGATGGTCAGTGGCACTGCTGCCACCACCGCGCACGAGCCGTCTCTGCGAACCGCAGTCGGGCCGGGTCTGGTCATCGGCCGCATCGGCCGTGGTCGCTGCGGACCAGGCGCTGCTGCAACTGCACCGTCTCCGGACTTGGGCTGACCACCATTAGCTGCGTCAGCACCTTTTGCATTGGCCCGCTGCGCCAATATACGGTCCCGCAACGGCAGCCGCTGCCTTGATGCAGCCGACTGGCTCTGGGGGCGGCCCGCACCAGCGCTCTTATCATCGAGCTTTAGATACTTTTTCGCAGTCGACGACAGCCCCGCATGGAACTGCTCGACCCGGTTGCTAAAGCGCTTGATGAATATCTCATAAGTTTGGCGCGTCGTTGTTCGCGCATCGGGGTTAGCGTCCACCACGCCGCTGGCAATGGCCTTTTCCACCGCTGCCAAGTGCGGCGTGAGCTCCGGGACTGTGCAGCACGATACAAGCGACATGAGCAGCTTGGTTGCGCTGCCACGCACGGTCTTGCTCGGATCGCTGTGCGCTGCGTAGCATATTTGGGGGATCTGATCGGGAATGTGCGCATATGTTATGACTGTCGTCAGGCAGTTTATGCCCCGCGTCACAAACACTTTGTTCGCCCGCCCGCACGTCTTCATCACAGACGGAAACAGCAGGTCGGCCAGAGGCTGGAACCGCGTCTCCATCTGCCGCGCCAGCTCCTCGACCAGCGACAGCGCCGTCGCGCTCAGTCGCGTGCGCTCGCTCAGAACCTACACCCTCAAAAATAAACATTAGCAAACTGGCAATACTCCGTTTATAGCCTGCATCAACTATCTTATTCAACCTACCGATGCGTTTACAAACTTTGCGCATTGCTTCATCGTCGGCACAAACGTGTCATACTTTGTCACGTCCGCCTTGACCAGCGAAATCAAGTTCTTCAGCGCCCCGTCGATCTGCTGCCATGTCTCTTCGCCCTCGACCACATCGAGCTTGGTGAGTAGGGTGCGGAACTTTGTTTCGAAATCACTCGCCTTGTCACACTACAAACACAAACGCTAGTTAGTTGTCGCGCCCAAATTCAATTCAGCGCTAGACTTGTAAAAATACTTGCCTTGGTATAATCCATTCCAGTGCAAACACAACAATAACCAAAAGCTAGCTGCAAACTGCGTATATATAAAACGTTTTATTAGTTTACGGATATCACAGTGTAAAAAATAACAGTCAAAGAAAACTGAAATAAAATGGCAAAAGTATTAAGGAGAGAAGAAAAAGAAGTTCCCTGGGGATGCGGGGGTGTTGCTGGAAATAGTGCAAGGAAAACAGCCAAACGTTTTTTGCTCATCCATTTTAACGTAAACAAAATGTATTTACTCTGAATCAACATGATCAAATCACCATCATATAAAAGAACAAAAATTTAGTTTGCTCCAGCTGCAGCCCGTCTACGGCGGTTGCGCACGGCCTCGCACAGCCCATCCAGCATGGTCACGGTGTCGTCCCAGTTGACACACGCATCGGTGATGCTTTGGCCGTAGACAAGCTTGGACAGGTCGCCGTCCTTGGGGATGCTCTGGTTGCCCTCAACCAAGTTGCTCTCAATCATAACGCCAGTAATGTACTTGCCCGTCTCGGTAGCACTGAGCTGGTGCGCAATGCTCTCTGCAACAATAGGCTGCTTGCGGAAGTCCTTGGAGCTATTGCCATGGCTGCAATCAATCATTAGACGCGGGTTGACGCCAGCTTTGGCCAGCTGCTCCGTGTACTTTGCAACATAGCTCTCCTCGTAGTTGGGCCCATCAGCGCCGCCTCTCAGGATAACATGGCAGTACTTGTTGCCCTGCGTCTCGACAATCGCGCTCAGGCCTTGCTTGGTCACCGACAAGAAGCAGTGCGGCGACTCGGACGACTTGATTGCGTCAACGGCAATCTTCGCATTGCCGTCGGTGCCGTTCTTGAAGCCAATAGGTACCGACATGCCTGAGGCCAGCTCGCGGTGCACTTGAGACTCGGTCGTGCGCGCGCCAATAGCACCCCAGCTGATGAGGTCGCCGATATACTGCGGCGAGATAGTGTCGAGCAGCTCGCAGCCCGCCGGCAGTCCCTTTTCGGCAATATCGAGCAACAGAGTACGTGCCTTGCGCAGACCCTTGTTAATCGAGTAGTTGTTGTTGAGGTCCGGGTCGTTGATGAGTCCCTTCCAGCCCACCGTCGTGCGCGGCTTCTCAAAGTACACGCGCATAATAATGCACAAGTCCTCGGCCGCCGTCTCGGCGTACTCACGCAAATTGTCTGCGTATTCGAGCGCTGCCGCAGGGTTGTGGATCGAGCACGGACCAACGATGACCAAAAGTCTGTCATCGTCGCCACGGATAATAGCCTCGGCCTCTTGCCGGCCCTTGAGAATGGCCGCTGCAGCTGACTCGGTTAGCGGCAGATCTTCCATAAGAATCTGCGGCGGAATCAGCGGCCGGATCCGGCTGATATTCACATCGTCAAGCTCGTTCAGTGCGTGCACGTAGCGGTGGTTCTTGGTCTGTTCTGTGCTCATGGCTGAAAACTCAAGTAGTCAAAGTAACCGCGTATTTGGAATAGAGTAAGGAATAGCTGAGTATTGAAGATTATCAGAAGAGAAAGTTGATTATCTAGACCCAACCCCCGACCAGCAGCCAGGGTTGCTCCTTTTATGCCTGCGAAAACCAGTCAATATGAAAATTTCTTCCCGGATCATGCATATAAACTATTCTCTTTGTAGAACGCTATTGCTCCAACGCTCTTTGTTTTGAAACACTACTTCGTATTTGCTTTGCTTTGAACCCCTGCATGATGTTTTCTGTTCGAATAACATTGTACTCTGGACTTGCAAACAAACCCCGCCTATCCGGCCACTCGTGCCCGCTCAATACGACAAGAACGCTGCGATTTGTCCAAGTTGGGCCAACCGGATCCGTTGATTCGCTAAACAGAAAAATTATTGGGGGCCGTCGATAATCAGGAACCACCGTTTTTGCTCATTTTCAGCTTATCACTCTTTTTTCCGTCGACTGGTGCATTGAGTTTTCTGCTTCTTTCTCTTGTATACGCATTCTCCCGCCCAAATAACAACAATGTCTATGCGCGTGCTCTCAAAGGCGACGCCCGTCACTCGGGCTTACATTCGGTACGCTACCACCGAATCTGCCACTCAGAAGGCTGGCCAGGCCGTGTCGAACGCTACGAGCGCCGTTCAGTGTAAGTTGCCGTTATATGCATCGACAACAAAAGACTAGAGTTGTTAGTTTGAGCCTAATATGGCGCAGAAGAATGGTGCGGGGGACCAGATGACTGAGATCGCCTGGCCTGTTATTGCAAGTGGTCTGCTGTGAAACTAACAAGCAAGCTTTTCGTTTTTGCTGTTTATATTGTAGCGCAGGGTCTGACCAAGACTCTTTGCAGCCTGTACAAGACGGTCACAAGTAAGTAACCAGCAGTTGTGTCATGCTGATTCATGCAAACAGCAATATGCTAACCCATGTTACATTTTGCACTAAATAGGCCCGCTTCCTGCCAAGATCCAAGCGCCCTTGAACAAGGCTGTCGGTAAGTGCATCCCATGCTACGCATTTATATAGCCCGAACCACATGTAATATCTACCAATCTCCAATTTATTGACCGCTAAACCAACAATTTATGCACCATAGGTATTCTCCAGCCGATTCTTTACTACAGCGAGGTTGTTTACCATCTTGGCAAGCAAGTCGTGGTGCGCCAGAACTTTACGCTGCCGGGCAAGGCTGACTTTTTGGCCGCCGAGGCCCAGCTGTTCAAGGTGCTTGAGTACGTCAAGATCAAGGATGTAAAGTCGCTCAAAGACATTCCGCTCGACAAGTGGAAGAGCGGTGCGCTCAAGACGTTTGAGCTGTCGTCCATCTTTGTCATTGGCGAGATGATTGGCCGCGGAAACGTGATCGGTTACAAGGATTAAAAAGCTTCTTTGATAAACTACTTTTTCTCAATTACATGTGACTTGAAACTATTTGTGTGGGAGCAGTTGCGCCCTAGTCCTTGTCTTTCTTGGCTCCCCGTTTTATATTTGTACTTTATAGGTTCACTTTAAAACTTCAGTATCGAGCTTTTTGGCAATGACGGCCAGACAAGCGACTCACGCAGGATCGTGGTATACCGACGACCGCGAGCAACTGGACTACGAGCTCCAGCAGTGGCTGGACAACGTGCCCGAGCAAGTGACCGAAGTGATCCCCGTTGGCGACTCGTGCCCAGTTCCAGTCAAAGGAATCCGGGCCATAATCGGGCCCCACGCCGGATTCAGCTACAGCGGCGCCAACGCAGCATACGGGTACAAGTGCATCGACACACAAAACATCAAACGCGTGTTCCTGCTCGGGCCATCGCACCACGCATATTTGAAGACATGCGCCCTGAGCCAGTGCACCGAATACTCTACGCCTTTGGGCAACATACGAGTAGATCAGGAGCTGGTGCAAGAGCTGCAAGACAAAGGCGAGTGGCGGCTGATGAGCACTCGAGTCGACCAGGACGAGCACAGCCTGGAGATGCATTTGCCGTACATTTACAAAGTGTTTGAGAGCCGGATTGAGCAGATCTCGTTGGTGCCAATTATGGTCGGCAGCTTGGCGTTTGAAACAGAGCAAAAGTATGGTAAACTGCTTGCGCCGTATTTGGCGGACCCAGAGAACTTGTTTATAATATCGTCGGATTTCTGTCACTGGGGATCCCGGTTCGGGTACACGTATTACCAGAGCAGTGAGGACAACCAGCCGTGTGATTTGAGCGCGCGGGATGGGCGGCCAAACGGGGTGCCGATTTGGGAGTCGATCCAGCGCCTTGATTCTGAAGGCATGGATGTGATTACGCAACTGGACCATGTGATGTTTCGGGAGTACTTGGACGATACCAGTAACACCATATGCGGTAACCATCCCATTAGTGTGCTGCTGGCCGCAGTCAACCACTTGTATCCAAAGGACGCGCAAAACCGTGATGGCCCGCGTCTGCGGTTTGTAAAGTACGACCAGTCAAGCAAAGTATGCAGTGCAAAAGACTCGTCTGTCAGTTATGCGTCGGCCTACTTGTGGCTTCCATGCTAGACTTTGTGTTTCTTGTCATAAACAATGGCGTGTATCTTTTTTGGCTTACATATATGGCAAATGCCCCGTGCACACGCTTTTTTCATTTGGCATTGTTTCTGAGCAGAACCTTGCTTCCACACACACGCCATGCTTAAATGTAGGTGCAACAAGAACACAAATATTCTATGGCTCACTTTGCGCAAGGTTTTAGAGTACTTTCAGGCTCTGACTGACTACAGAATATGCATGTATTAAAAATACGACGCGCAGCCATCGACAACACCAACATAGTACATTATCAATACCATCAGATTGTAAACATCCAGTGACATCACAAAAAATTCCGGCCATATACTGGAGGAGAGAGAAGAGAAAAACTCCAATGTGGAGTTTCCAAAAACGTCAGCTGCGCTCGAAGCGCGCATTGAGAGCAGCATATGCACAGTCCATGTCATGCGAAATGACACTGCGTGCAGCGATTGTAAACGACAAACAGTTTCCGTGCCCATAAAAAGCAAAAGGTTTTCGCTTGCTTCGGAACAGTGACTATTCGGAACAAAGTGCTGGTGATTTGCGAGCTTTATTTTGAAGCTACAAAGCCGCTGCTAAGGATTTTATAAAGTCTCATGGGTTTGCGCAGGCAAAAAGCTTGGACACCCCTTTTTCCTTTTCCTTGGTTTGCCGCTTTCCCCTGTTCTCTCGCCATTTATTATTCTATATACTTTTTTTCTGCATATTGTTTTGTTGCCGAGCAATAAAACTAAACTATCCTTTGCTCGTGTCGTATTTGGATATTATTCACAAAACTCAGCCACCCGCATTACTTGTCTTACTGCGTGCATCTGTTCCACTACATTGCAACCCCACACATCAAACACTGAGCCTTGCGTTACGGTAATATAAAACTATCCAAACTCACAAATCCAACAGAAAAGGTGGTCGCATACGTCTTTTTGGTTTGTTCTTTTCGATTTATACTATAAAAAGATGGCCAAGGGATCTGTTGCCGTGACACCGCAGTCACCGACAACCAAAGTCGACGAGATTGCACCGGTATCCAAGTCTACGGCTCACGAAGGTGCAGATGCGCTGACACCAAGTGAGCGCGAAACAATGGTGAATGAGGCCGAATGGGGGTTTCGTAATTGGCTGCGCGATGCTGGCCCGCGGATGGGCTACGTCATGTATCCGAGCTCCCAGCAGATCCTAAAATCGCTGCAAGCTCTTTACAAAACTATCGATGATATTGACTTTTCAGACATTGCTCGATGAGCCCAGCTACTGTTCCGGCTCCTCCGTAAACATAAAAATATGCTATTGTTTCAATTACTTTTTTCTTTCTCCTTTAATGGAATACTGTGAATAACTTGCATGTGGAGGGCCACATGCCAGCAAAAAAGGCGCTCTACCTGGAAGAAAATAGAGTGTCACGTTACCCATTGCTCCCATTTCCGGAATGGTACCACAGTGGATATTTTCCACTCGAGAATAGAATATGTATTATTTTTTGGGTTCGGGCTGCTCCGAATGCTCAACATCTTCAGCTTGGCGCTGTGCCTCGTCCTGGACCTCCACACTATCGTCCTCAGCTAGACGCACCGTCTCATCCTGTTCATCCATACTTTCGTCCTCAGCCTGACGCATCATCTCGTCCTGAGCCCACATACCGTAGTCCTCAGCTTCAACCACCGGCGCAGTCCACAACGCTTCCAAGTCATACATCTCATACGCTTCTGGTGTCATAATATGCACGACAAACGCCCCCATATCCACTACCATCCAGTCTTCGCTCTCCCGGCCATCCACGCAAATCGTCCGCGACGTCTCCAAGAGCCGACTCCGCTCCTTTATAGTCTTTATAAGCCGCTCACCCATTGCCCGCATATGCCGCGTGCTCGTCGCTCGAGCAACCACCATTTGCGCCGTCCAGTCGCACCGCCCACTTACGTCAAACACGGAAACCTCGCCGTCCTCCCGCAACACTGAACAACATATGTCAAGTGTTGTGCCCTCGAGTAGTTCTTGTGGAGAGCGCGCATTGTTACCGAGATTTTCGTTTGCTCGGCGCTGCCACAACGGCATGGGCTCTGCGTTGGCAAAGTCTGTGTCGACGTACCACGAGTCGTCGCGGTTTTCGCACGTGGGATCGTCGAATTCAGGATACAGGCCGGGAATCGACTGCGGATCAAGCCGCTCGACTTCAGGCGCTAGCTCGCCGCCATACTCGCCAGTTTCCTCAACACGTTCACGCTTGTGTTCTTCCATTTCCTCGTGCACATCGTCTTGTGCTTGTTGCCGCCTCCGCTCCTTGTCTATGCTCTCCTCGCGTATAACCTGTGTCGACCAAAACGACCGGCGATACATGGTGTGTGTCCACTGTTGTGTGCGCGTTGTGGGAATGCGTGTACACGGGCGGTGCAATAGGTTGTGCGCCGTGTGCCGGGCTATCAAACGAGCGCTGGTCTTCCACATTTTTTGCAACTATTGATTACTGAAATATTTGTAAATTCAAGGCAACAAACAGTGAAACTTTTTTTATAATCTCTAAAAAAAGTGGGCTAAATGGAAGTGATTTGATCGCAGGATTTGCAAAACCCACATTGATTTTCTATCAAAATCACTATGGCGGGTAATCTTGAGTTAGCTCCAAAGACCGTAAGCCTGCATTAACGAGCTGGTTGTGTTAAAAACTTAGAGTGGCTTTGGGTGCCTCGATTAGCTGTCGCCAGAAACAACAAGGGGCTGTTCCACTAACCCTAGTAAGCAACTGTACACAACTCATATAGAGTTAATCTTGGTTCTACAACTCTGTTTTTGCATTTTTATGCTTAGCAGATCAAGCGACTCTAACAAGTTTGTGTTGTACCGACAGGGTCTGACGTGTCTTGCCTCAACAACTGTACTTGAGCACCAGCTGCCTACTCTTGCTCTGAATAGGCTCTTGAATCCACTGTGTGCACCACCAACGGCATGTTACCTGAATGGGTTTTTGAATTCTTGCGTATCAATTAGTAAGTATTAATTATAAAGAGAGAAGGGCTCTTAAAACAAGTTGTAGTTCTTTATCTGAAACTCAGCGGCAGACAGCCCTTTTATAATAAACTAGAGTACTACTAGCTCATAAAATATTCCCTTACTTATTAATACGTTTAAACTATACATCTGTAAATAATATACATATGTTGCCTCTCATCACAGTATTATCTATCCACAGTAAACCCACCAATATAACATTAGTAATCGGCTAGACACCCGCATAATACATCCAATATCTCATGGTAAATGTTTTGGCCGAGTAAACAGATTTAATTGCCTAATAAAAGTACCCATTCTGGTTAAATGTCTCTTATAACTACCAACCTAAATAGCATATGTAAGGCTCAACCCCCAGCATGAACCTGTGTTCTGGCATAATTTTGTCATCCAGAAGATATGCAAGCATGCAGAACCAGTTATTGAAACCCCATGGTGTTTGTTTCCACATGTGATTTTTTAATTACCTTTTTTAATCAAGCAAGACTTTATGTTAAAGCTTTGAATTAAAGAAAGACAGGCATTGGGGGCCCAGCCAGCCGGCACCAAGTCACTTGCCAAAAGCAGCTGAAGACGTGTAAAAATTGCTAGCACTTTTGTGTTTTTTGTCTCTACTAATTATTCCTACTCATTTTATAGTTATATTCTGCAAGCACACTTTTTAGTCCCAAGAAATGGTTATAAAAATATATATACGTTGTGCACTTGCATATGGGCGCAACTCTGGTTGGAACCCTATTAATGATACAACAGAACTTGCCGACGAAGCAGATAGCAGTGCATTTCACAATGCCGTCAAATACATAATTACGGAAAAACACGGTGACAAGTTCAATAAAAAATTGGATAGTGTCGAGTGGGACAATCTGTCTCTGACAGTAAAATCGCCAAACCACTGCACAGGTACGTTTAATGAGTGTAAAGAGCATCTGTCCAAGAGCGAAGAAAACGTAATCTATATTACTATTTAGATTTTTATAGTTTATTTTGCATGTCAACACACATGATACACGAATAAAACACGTTAAAAATGTAATACAAAATCGAGAAAATAGAAAAATTACAAGGCTAAAAACAACCAACGAAAAACTACTCATGTTCAGAGTCGGACTCTTCCATGATTACACTGACTGGACGGCCATGTCCCAAATACCCGCTTCCCTGGCGAGCAAACTTGTGCGACGGCACGCCGTACGCAAACGGCAGCGCGTCACTTGGCTCTTTGCCCTTTACGCTAATAGAGTCTATCCGCGGCGAAACTGCCTGCGGCAACACCACACTGGGACTCGCACAAAGTGCCTCGTCAACCGCCCGGTTAACAGCCATGGCCAGCTCAGGAACTGTGCTGCGCGGGTGCTTTTGAATAAGCACCTGGAGCACTTGTTCGCACATTGCATAAAACTCCACCGACTCTGGCTCGATGCTTTGCCCGTGGTCGTGCAACGTTTGTCGCACAATAGAGCGTGAATCGGACATGAGCAAAGGAGTTATGGTTATTTGCGCCGGATTGAACGGTTTGGGCGACCGAGCAACAGAGCTTGGGATCCGCAGCCCCAATCCACTCAACGCGTCGGTTGGTCCGTACGCACGCCGTGAGTCTGGGTGCGCCATAACCTCGGCTTCCGAGTCAGACGATGCTTCGGCGTGGTCGGCGCCAAACCGTTGCCCGCCATTGCTGCTCTGCGAGCTCAGACTGCGCCGGTGCTGCTGCGTCTGATGTCGAGATGGATTGAACCGCCGCAAATACGAGTTCTTGATCTCTTCAAAGTTCTCGGGCGGCTGGACCTGAGACTCAGCAGTCGCTTGCTGCGCAGCAATCAGCTCAGGCGAGTACCATATACGGTTCATCGAAAAGAACGAAGTGACTGGGATCCACACATGGTAGAACGGCACAGCGATTGCGCAGTACACTAAAAAGTACAGCGCAAGCTGCCACTTTCTGCTCACCACAAGAAGCAAGAACGTCGCCGCCAAGAACGCTGCAGTCAGCTCAGACACGACAATCGCCGGGCTGTCGCCAAACATCGAGATAACTATTTCGAGATACAGCATGCACGAGGCAGCCGGCACGATAAATGGAAAGATCAAGTGCCCGAGCATTATCGGCAGTGTGCGTTTGAGCATTCGGCCGCGCAAAATATCAAACAGCGTTACGAGGCGAGTGCGGAACCACTGGCGCTCGTACGGGTCGAATGCAGCCATGACGTGAGCAGTGAGCTCGACTTCGGCTCGACCGTTGGGCTCAAACGACCAGCGGTGCTGTGGAAACTGACGCACCATGCGCGGCACAAGCAAACAGTCGTTGCCCGGCCACGTACGGTGCCGGTACCTTACCGAGCTCTTCATTAGCGCATCCATGCTGGCGACCAGCTCGTCGTCGCCAAGACACCGGTCGCCCGAGTCAAGCCGCACACGGTACATTGTAAACAGCTGGTTGAGCGGACACGTAACGTTGCTCAGGCTTTCGCAAATCGGCGAGACGAAATGCTGCAAATAAAACTCGAACGTTTGCAGAATCTGGATCAACGATGATGGACGGCCCACTGGATACAAAGTTCCCGAGAGCGCGACGATTTCAGGGTTGGATTCCATACGAGCGACAAACTGTGTGATGGCCAGCGGGTCGATTTGCACGCTGCCGTCGAGCAACAAGCAGTAGTCGATGGCTGTGGGCGGATGTCCGAGGAGAGCCATTCGCGCCTCGACTTCCTCTTCGAGAAAAATAGTTTGTGGAGCCGTGTGCGAATATGCACTGCCTGTCACGTCAAACATGTCGCTTTGCCGCGGGCTGCTCGACAGGCTACGGAAGAAGTTTAGCACCATCATCAGCGAATCTACGCTTCCCTGATACGTCTCTTTGGCGCTTACAACGTATGGAATCCGGTGTCTGCCACACTCGTAGTATCCAGCGTACACTCGGGCCGAGCCGTAGCTGCTGCTGTCCACGCTATATGCGCCATAGAACTTTGGATCGCTGATGTGCCCGCTGTGCGCCAGAATCCGGACAATGCTGTTCAACACATCAGGGTCGCCGTCGTTGATGATCCACAACATCTTGTGCGAGTCTGCATGTGCCGACCGCGCAATGCCCTGCAGGGTTCGAGTCAGTGTCTCGATGCTTTCCCGGAAACACGGGACCACAATCAGGCATTTAGCCAAAGATCCAGATGCGCTCGTCTTTCCTCCTTGGCCGGCTTCAAGGTTGCGCTCGTTAACAGACTTTAATGCAAGATCACCGTCCTCAGCCGATAGCGAGCCAGTATTCTGCACTGTGCTGTGTTCAGTCCTGTACTGCGCATACTCGCTGCTCTCAGTTACCTCCTTGTTTGAGTCACTGGGTCCACTGTCTCCTACCTGCGTCTGGGAAAACTGCTGGTCATGGCCAGCCACCGATAGCACTGCTTTGCGTGCACGCACCCGGGCGTAAACCTCAGCAATGGCCAACCGAGAAAAAAGTACAAGAAAATACAGCCCAAACGTGACCCATGCAACAATATTAGTGTTTGCGCAGGCGAACGGAGACTTTGTGGTCAAAGTCGTGCCCCGCATAAACAGCATCGACATGCACTTTTTGTAGAGCACATTGTCAATGTTCAGCTTTTCAAAGTCGTCAGTAATGTCCATTCCGGCCTTGTCGATAAACAGCTGGGTCAGCGAATGTGGCAAAAACATATTGTCTTCACGCAGCAGCCGGTTGCTGTCAACAGTACCGTTGGTGACAATCGGATCGGTGGCATATGTCAAATACTGCGATACATCATATATGATATCGTCAATTATGACCCACGATGTCGTCGGTGATGCATGGCGTGTGGCCACTTCGGTTTTGTTAATCTTCAGCATACCCACTTTGCTCGACGCAAACTGCGGAAAACTGTCGACCATGCACGCCGCGCCAGATGTTTGGGGAGCCTGCGGGAACGGACACAGCTCGGGAAAGCGGTCAAAGTCGCCCTTGTACAACGTGCTGTTGGCAGTCCACGACTCGAGAAAGCCGTCGACAGCAGACTGGCTGGTGATGCATTTTCCAAGCATAGTCGACTCGCCCTTGGGCAGGTCCTCATATGTTCCGGGCGCAAACAGCCCCATCATTGGGAATATAACCGAAATGTCGTACCCTGCATACCCGCGCATCATATGCCCAAACGTCGTGTGCGACAGCATAAAGTCAGACACAATGCCGTTGGCAGCAACAAAGTTGCGGCGCTCAAGATCGTCTGGCGTAAACGTCTGGTCGGTGCTGCACAGAGCTTTGGGTACAAGAGTGCCCCACATAATGAATGCCACGCTGGCCAGCGCAAATGCCAGCAAGAAGCCAATGGACTCGGTGTACGAGCGCTCGTCGCGCATGCCGAACCGGTTATGGCCGCCCGGCATAATAAAGCCAATGATTTTGGCCCACACTTTGCTTGCCGCGCCCGAATGTCGAGGCTCTTTAGGTACAGCAGCACCAGGAGTGTCACAGTCGGTACTGCTGACATGTGCGTGACGTGGCTGCACCTGGTGCATATCCGCAGCCCTGTCTAAATTAGCCGCCTGAGCGCCAAGCCCGGGCGACGCGTGCACCCGATTGGCCGAGGACGCACGCCGGTGGTTTTTCCGGCGAAACGCTGTCCACCACCGCCGCTGCGGTGTCGATGCGCCCGAGTGCGCGCTGTCTGAGCACCCCCGCCGGTGCAGAATGGTCGATGTGCTGCCGCCAATCGAGTACCCTGCATAGTCAAATGACTCTGACTCGGCTGCTCGTGCACTCGCCGCCGAAATCAAGCCATCTGCGCTGCCCTGTTTCCGCCGTGCCCGGCTCGCTCGCAGCGACCTCGAATGCATGCGCCGCGCTTTGTTGACCAGCCCGCCCATTCGACTGTCCTGCACTCGGTTCGGCGCTTGTGCGTCCGTAACTTCGTTTCTGGCAGGCATGGGCGATGACGTAGCTGACGCTGTGCCGGCTGTCGACGACGAGCCATTAACACTCGTGCGGTGGTGAAAACTACGACGTATGTTTGCCGGCACCTGTACACGTTCTGACGCTGCACCAACGCTGCTGCTAGCTTTGCGGTGCGCAACAATGCGGGCCAACCGCTTTGACCGAAGTGCTATGCGGTCGCCGTACTTGTCAATGACACTATCGATCCGCCACCCATGCGCGGGCGAATGCACGTTGCTTTGAACATGATCGCTGTCATCGCACATTTTTAGTACACTCGTGTCGTCGAACACATTGTACGCATGTTTTGTCCCAGTGTCGTGGAACACGCGCTCCTCCAACGGTGTCAGCGGCGACGCCTCGTACGACTTTGCCGTGCGCGGTGTGGCCACCATCGCCACGTCCTGTGTAAACGCCTGAGCGGGTATTGAAATGGCAAGTGATGTTCTGTTGCGCTGTCTGCGCGAGGTCGTATGTACTGTGCCGTTGTCCGGCCGGGTCGCATTAGGCGTGTGTGTATGGGCCGCTCCGTCGGATGTGCTCTCTGTATCGACTGGAAATGCTAAATACACAAAAAAGAAAGCGTCTTAGTCGTCACAGCTCACAGAGCGGGTAATCGTTGCAGTAAAACAGGAAAAAGTGTGAGAATAAAAACCCTCAATGCCAGAAATAAAAAAGAACTGCCAGATGAACAAAGAAAGCCAAAAGACAGAGGGATTGGGATATGCACATATACGCCAAGCAGCTTAAAAGGAAGAATTAAGAACCCAAGGTCACAGCTTTAAAATAGGACGTGTCTTTGCAATCCAAGAATGCACGATATACGCAGAAAGACAGCCCCGCCATCTGCTCTCCGCATTTAAAGGGAGAAACAGGCATCACGCTGCTTGTTTTCTGGACGGCAGGAGGAAACACGTGCAATGATATCAACTGACGTACCCTCGATGCTGGTGGCTTCGGCATCCAGCTCTGTTTGTCCTGGCCGAAGCAGCGGCAAACTGTCGCCATCGGCTCCTGTCGAAGCCATAACCTTGTTCCCGCCAGCCAACCACCCCCGTTATCTCCCTTATCTCCTTTGCAGTTATGATGTCAAGAGGAGAGAGATAGGACGTGTCTGTTACTGTTCAACTGCACTGCGTTTAGGTTCGTTATTTTACCGCTCCTCCCGGCCGGCACGAGATCCTTACGGCCAACAGGGTCCTTTTGTCCAAAGTGCGTGGGGATAATAGGGTCCCCCTTTTATTGCACAGATAAAGTATCGAGTCTGATGGATCACAAGAACAAGAAAAAAATAAAAAGCAGAAGAAAAGATGAAAAAAGACCGAGCGGTGGCTTACGAGTTCCGACTGGTCGACTAGACTCTATGCTCACACTGCGAATCCAGACCACTTGTGTCTCGAATATGCAGATGATTAAGCAGCCGATCCTTTTTATTATGATTTAGCTGCGAGCGTCTTCGCCAACAATGTCGGACCATTTGCGGCCCTTGAGCAGATCGACCAGACCGTCTTTGATCTCGCACACTTTGCCCGGCCCATCGTACGTCATGCTCGAGTAGATCTGGACCATCGACGCACCCGCCTTGGCAAACTGCAGCGCATCTTCGGCTGTCGAGATACCGCCGCAGCCGATAATCGGAATACGGCCCTTGGTCAACCGGTACATGTCACGAGTAGTCTCCAGCGCCATTTTACGCAACGGCTCGCCACTGAGACCGCCCGTCTGCAAAGCAACCTCGTTGGGATCATCCATACCGTGCGGACGCGACAGCGTGGTGTTTGTAGCAATAATGCCGTCCACACGGTAGTCAATTGCCAGCTGGGCAATCAGGCGCCGCTGATCATGATCATTGTCCGGCCCAATCTTCAGCACAATAGGCGGGCGGTAATCCGGCATCTGGTTGCGCGCACGCACGACCGCCGCAATCGTAGACTCAAGTACCGCCACGTCAGCGCCCGCCCGTATGTTCTTCACGTTCGGACAGCTCACATTGATAACAACGTAATCCGCATATGCGCCCAGCTCATTCAGCCCATCAACATAGTCACTATACGACTCGGGCGCCGACGCTTTGCTCTTGCTCACATTGACGCCCAACAGCCGGTCCCCACGAGCCGAACGGTTCACGCCCGCCGCCAACGACGCAACCGTCTCGCCCTGCCGCCGGCTCTGCGCAGCCAACATCCGCCAGAACCGCGACTTTATGCGGTCTCCACACACTTGCGCGCCGTCGTTGTTCAGACCCATGCGGTTGATCACAGCCCGGCTCTCGTCAACTCGGAACAACCGAGGCCGTGGGTTGCCTGCCTGCTCGTGCGGCGTGATGCTACCCACTTCGACTGCGCCAAAGCCCAGGTTGAACAGCCCGTCGATTGCCTCACCGTTTTTGTCAAAGCCAGCGGCCAGTCCGACTGGATTCGACATTTGTTTGCCCCACAGCTCAATATTTAGCACGTCGGCGTCATCCGTGCGGTCCACTGGCCCCAAACCGTGTTTTAGACACCATATGGACAGGTTGTGTGCGTCTTCGGGGTCCATGAGTCGAATCAACGGCGTTGCTACGTATTTGTGCACACCAGCTCGGGTGTCGGTCACATACACGTAGCCGAGCCCACCGAGCACTGCTACGCTTGTCGCCCATACGACGTTGCGCAGGCGCGATGGTGCTGAGGCTTTGGTTCCAAACCCTCTGCTTGCCGCTGCTCCGTGCAATGCCCGAAGCCCGCCTGTACGTGCACAAATTCGAAACATTTATAGAAATAATATGGAGATTCGAAAAAGCAGATAAAAAGAAAATTTTAATTTTTGCACGTTCGTCAAACAAGATCAATATATGCTAGCCTGTATAAAACGGCTCGTCTCTACACGTTTACTCTTCGTCGGAAAACCCTGGATCAAACTTGAACTTCTTTTTTGACTTTGTCTTGGCCGCCATCTTCTTCCTAATCTCCTCCTTGCGCGCCATAGCCTCCCATTCACCGTCCGAATCACTGCTATCCGAGCTGTTCTCCTGCTCTTTGCGCAAATGCGCTTCACTTATAATGTCTTCGAGCCGCTGCTTTGGTTGCACAAGTTTAGGTTTGCTGGACGCAATATTGCGCATGTCTTGCAAAGACTTGTCGCGGTGGTTGAGCAGTCGTTTGGCCAACAACGGGTCCTTGGCCAATGCCTCGAGCAGCTTCGGGTCGTTGATCTCCTTTAACAGCCGTTCCTCTTCGGCCAAAGCTTTGGCATCACGAGCCTTTATCCGCTTTAGCTTGCGCTGCTGAACCAGCTCCTTCTCCTCCTTTGCATTTGACCACGCCTGTACGTTTTTCTGCTTTTGTTTTTTCTTGTCCTCAATACTCGCCCTTTGACTCTGCTTGACACCTTTGTTTGCTTTGAGCTGAGCCAACCGCCGCTCTTCACGCTTGCTATCCATGAATGGAATTGTATCGGTGTCGATTTCGTAGCGCACAAACTTGCTCTTGGGTCGGCCCCGCAGCTCGGGCATGCTTGGCAAGTGCAACAAGCCGAATCCTTTGCCAATCTCGATTATTGGCAGCTCTTTGATTCGGAATATATACATTGCTTCGTGCTTGATGTACGATTGCACAAACGACACAAAGGCCACTTTGCCGCGGTCGTATATCTCGCGGTCGCTGGCTGCAATGTCCCGCACCATCTCGATTAGCTCGTCGCTTTGCGGATCGACCGGGTACTTTGACATTACAAACTTGCGCTTCTTTTTCTTAGGCTGCTTTGGCTTTTCTGTCTCTTCAGTCTCTTCCTTCTCTGCTTTATCTGCGTTCTCATCAACGCTCATAGGAGCTTCGTCTTCGCTGTCGTCTTCGTCTGACATTTCACCGATATCTGCTTCTACAATGCGCCCATCCTCGCCCTGTGCCAAGTAAGGGCCAGCGGTCATTGGAATTTTGCGCAGCAGCAAAAAGTCAATGTACGCTTCCTCGGATCCCGGGTTAATAAACACTAGCGCACGGCCGCTCCGTCCAGCACGAGCAGTTCGTCCGCACCTGTGCGCAAATGACTTTGGGTCGGTGGGCGGATCCCACTGGATCACACAATCAACATCAGGAATGTCCAGTCCTCGACTGGCCACATCCGTACACAGCAATATCCCCGCCTCGCCTGTTGGCAGCTCTGAAAATGCATCAAACGTCGCCTGTCGCTTCTTCTGCACCATTTGACCATGCAGCGAGTGCACTGAGATCGGATACGCGACGTTGAAGACCTGCTTCAAGCGCAGACGCTCCGCCTTGAGGGCCTGTTTGCCGCCCGGAACTGATTCTGGCGCGGGACGCAACATGCGCCGCAGCAGCCTGAAAAAGTACTCAACAGCCGCACACGTGCTAAAGTAAATAATATACTTTTGCGCGTCGTTTCTCTGGATGTACCGCAGAATTTGGGCCAGTTTGCGGTCAGGCGGGCAGACCAAGTACTGCACGGACAGCGTCGACGGAATGCGCCGCTCGCCGCCTGCGCCATTTTGGTCCTGGACGCTGACCTGCACACGCACCGGATTGCGCAGCCCGGCGCGCACCAACTGACCCAGGCCCTCGCTCATCGTGGCTGAGAACAAGCCCGTGCGGCGCTGCTTTGGAATTGCTGAAAATATCGCTGTCAACGACGCTTCGAATCCCAGATCAAGCAACCGATCGGCCTCGTCAAGAACAAGCACTTCGAGACGCGCTGCCACAACACTCGGCTTGCCGCGCACGCTGCCCGACGCCGTGATTGTGCCCGACTTTGTGCGTTTTCCGCGCTTGAGCCGCCCGCACAATATGTCTTCCAAGCGGCCGGGCGTGCCGACAAGAATGTCGGGGCCTGCTTCTTTGAGCAGCGATACTTCGTCGGCTGTATTTGTTGCTGAAGTTGATCCGCCAACAACCAAGTGTGCCTTGTACTCGAGGCCGCTCAGCTTAATGATCTCTTCCAGTACGGAGAAGATTTGTTTGGCCAGTTCGCGCGTCGGCGAGATAATTACTGCACCGATCTCGTTGTGCGCCAGCTGAACGGTACTGCGCATGAGCATTTCAAGCACTGGAATGATAAAGGCAAGCGTTTTGCCTGACCCGGTGGCAGCCTCCACTACAACGTCGCTGTTTTGGAGAAACGCTGGGATCGTGCCTTCTTGAACAGGAGTCATGTTTTCAAAGCCCAAGCTTGCAACTGCGTCTAGTATCGCTGGGCTGAGCGGCGGCTGAAGCGTCGCCCATGGCTTGCCAAACGTTGGCACTGCCTCTGCCATCAACGAGTATATAAAATGTGGAACAAATTAAAGGTAAAGGAAAAAGATGAATTATTGAAAATTTTCTAAAGCGTGGAATTTAGCAAATTTAATCAATTAAAGCTTGGGCTCAAAGGCACCAAGAGTTCGGATGATGCGTTTAACAATGTCCACCGCCTCTTGTTCGCGACCAATCTCGACCTGAATGGCCGTCATTCCCAGGCGCTTAGCAGCACTCAAGTTCTTTCTAATGTCATCGAGAAACACAACCTCGTCAGGGCTGACTTCGAGCAAATTACACGCATGCGTGTAAAAGCGAGCATCCGGCTTGCGCAGCCCAACCACCGACGACTCGACAAACTCATCAAACAGCTTTGCCAGTGCATTAGCCTGCACTTTGCCCTCGTCGTTTTGAAAGTTGTTGGTCAGCGCTGCCACCTTGTACCCACACCGCCGTAGCCACTTTACCAGCTCCACAACACACTCGTTGGGCTCCTCTGTAACTTTCATCATCCTCGTAAACAACTCCTGTGCGTCCACCCGCAATGTGCGTGGCAATATCATACGAGTATCAAGGTGTCTCCGCGTCAAGTACTCTAAATATGCCTTATTGTTGGCCGTTACGTCGTTGAGCTCGAGTGTCCATTTGTTGATGAACTCGGTGTACGATATTTCGTTGCGTTCGTATTGCTGGAATGCTCCATGGGAGCCGTGTTTGGAGAGAGAGACGTTTATATAGTTGGAGGGCAGGTGGTGGGATTGTTCGTATAAGGATATGGCGAGGAATGGTGATTTTACGATGACGCCGCCGATGTCGAATATGACGGCGCGGATGGTGCGTGTTTGTGGTTCCATGGTGTGTATTTATGACGGTATATTTAAGGAAGATTGTAGGGAAGAGAAGAGAGACGGAGATGGAAGATCAGAAGAGTCCGAAAGTTAACCGTTTTGACACATGAAACTAAATAGCATGCTGATCGGGTCAACCCATACTAGGCCATAATAGTAAATCGAGTGTTTAATTAGCTCAGCCAACCGCCTGAAATTATATTAACCGGGTGTATTATTTATTATAAACCAAACGATGAGCGAAGCAAGCGACAAGCAGGAGCGGACAGCAGAAAAGCGCACATCCGAGTCATCTCCGACTCCAGCCGCCAAAAAGCACGCACCCATACGATCCGCGCTGGACCACCTGCCCAGCGCCCAAATGTACTCCCGCTCATATATGCACCGCGCCCCCGTTACCCACACCTGCGTAACTCGCACAAACTTTGTTCTAACAATGTCCACAGACGGGCACGTAAAGTTTTGGAAAAAACGCGAGTCGGGGATCGAGTTTGTCAAAGACTTTTGTGCGCATTTAAGCGGAATCGGCTCGTATGCGGTGTCGCAAGACGGGCAGTTATTTGCCACATGTTCTAACGACCCAAACGACACGACTATTAAGATATTTGATGTGGTGAGTTTTGACATGATTGCTATAATTACGGCAGAGAGTACGCCGAGCGCGTTGTGCTGGGCACGGGATTCTGTGGACCAGTCGATGTGCGTGGTGGTGGCGGATTCCAAAAGACCGGTTGTGCGGACGTATGGGGCGTATGCAGGGGCCGAGCCGAGGCGCGTGATCGAGACGGTGCACAAACAGCCAGTTGTGCTCATGGCGTACAGTCCGGTGCTCGAGTGTATTGTGTCGGCGGATCGGGGCGGCATGGTCGAGTACTGGACCCTGGATAACCCGCTCGCCGTACCCCAAACAACTCTGTTTACCCTGAAATCGCAAACCGACCTGTATGAGTTTAAAAAAAGCAAATGCGTGCCAAACTCTCTTGTGTTTTCGGCCGATTTTTTGCTGTTTGCATGCACGGCGAGCGACGCATCCATACGAGTGTTTCGAGCGTCGACCGGAAAACTGTATCGCAAGTACGACGAGTCGGTGAGTGCGTGCAACGCTATGCAATTGAACGACGGAAGGTTCAAACTCGACAATATGGAGTTTGGCCGACGGCTCGTCGTTGAAGCCGAGTTACTTAAATCCCCAGGCCATTCTAACGCAGTGTTTGACGCAACCGGACAATACGTGCTTTTCGCTTCGCTGTTTGGCATTAAAATCGTCGACCTCGCAACAAACAAAGTCGTGCGAGTGTTGGGAAAGCCCGAACCGCATCGGTTTATGAGTCTTGCGCTGAGCCAAGACTCGAATGATCCGATTCTGTTCTGCACAGGAGTCAAGAAAAACCGTTTTTATATGTTTACAAACGAGGAGCCTGACCATTCGGGGCAGGGCAATGACCGCGATGTGTTCAACGAACGGCCCACAAGAGAAGAAGCATCGTTGGCCGTCCGTCCGTCTGCGCCGGTGTCCGCCCAAAGCGCGGTGCTGCATACAACACTGGGCGACATCCGTGTGGTGCTGTTTCCACAATATGCGCCTAAAGCCGTTGAGAACTTTGTTGCTCTTGCTCGCAACAAGTACTACAATGGGGTGATTTTCCATCGTGTGATTAAGGGATTTATGATTCAAACTGGCGACCCACTGGGCGACGGTACAGGCGGTGAGTCCATATGGGGCCGTATGTTCGAGGACGAGTTTACGCCCATGCTGCGTCACGACCAGCCATATACATTGAGTATGGCGAACGCGGGGCCGGCGACCAACGGCTCACAGTTTTTTATAACGACGGTGGACAGCGCGCCGTGGCTCGACGACAAACACACAGTGTTTGGGCGTGTTGAAAAAGGCACAGACGTCGTGCAACTGATCGAGCGGACAAAAACGGACAAGCAGGATAAGCCCGTGGACGATATTAGCATACTCAACATACAAGTTTAGATATATTTATTTTGCCTTTTTGCCAGGACGAGAAGTGGGTTCTAGTTTTCGTTTGCCGTCATTTTCAGACGCTTTGGCAGGTATTTGCTTCTTGCTGATGATTGGTGCTGACGTTTGCAACTCGCGTACACACACTGGGTGAAACACTGGGTCGCCCCGCTGAATGCCAATCCACGGAACTGACGGAACATTGTATCCACTTCGTGCCTTTTCAACAATTGCATCCAGCTCCGCATGGCCCGCCCGAATGCCAAGCACCGACACACGGTGTTGACCCACCGCCTGCGCCAACCGTTGCTCTGCACCTGCGGCCACGCCTACCAGCCGTAACTTGTCTTCTCGCCGCACACTGTCGTTTTTGGCTGACCGTGCCGCATGAGCAAGCCCAGGAAAATGCGCGACCAATTGCGGTTCCACATCGCCTTTACACACTATGACTAAAGCCAAGTCGTTTGCATGCAATGTGGAACGTTGGGCTTGGCGTTCAAGCGCTCGAGTTGTGCTGTTGATCCCAATACACACGAAATCCAGCATTTTCTTTCCTTTTAGTTCAGGGTCACTGAGCTGGTCGTGTGCTGTGCTAATGGACGTGGGGTTTGTGTTGTTTTTGGATGTACGACGGCGTGTTCGCCGGTGCTGGGCTTTGGATACTCGCCGGGTATGGGCAAAGTACGAGGAAAGCGGGTGCAGGGCTATGCATAGGTCGTTGAGGATTTCGGTCTGTGTTTCGGTGCTGGATGATGGCCATACGGTCGTGTATGGCTTTTCCAATGCGTGTTTAAACACTTGCCGTCTCTTGTCGTTTACCGCCCGTGCTGTCGCCATTCGTCCAAAACAACTATTTATTAAACTAATTTCAATTACTCAAAAAATGTTGCATCTGTTTATAAACCAAGACTTTCACCAACCAAATGTATGGGGTCCAAGTCACTACCAACAATATGTATGGGGTCCAAGTCACCGCACCAAAAAACTACTGGTCTTTTTTGGACTCCACAAGGGGCTCCACAAGAGTGCCAATGGGCGTGTACTTGCCTCCGAAAAACTCAATCCACTCGTCCAGCGCCGCTTGCTCCGACTTTTCCAGCTCCTCCAACGGGTCAATCGGAGCGTCCAAGTCCGTCAGCACGCTCTCGTCAAACGCCGACAACGCAAGCCCTCTCGACGCATCACGCCCGGCAAAGTTGCAGTACGGGCCTTGTGGTCCGTACATGTGCCGGCTCTTACTTACATCGTACACGATGCCGCGAATAGCCAAATAAACGGGGGTTGATTCGTCTTTACCGTTAAACTCGCATAGTTCGCGCGGAGTGAACGTGCGTTTGGTGGCTACGGCTTGGCGACGCACTTTGTCCATTGTGAAGTAGTCGGCGCCGGAACCACGAGCAAAGGACACGGCGATACGTATGATGAAGAACAAGGCGATGCCGACAAGTGCCAGGTGCGTGTAGTTGTGGGGGTCGGGGACGATGCTTTGGACTGTGTGACAAGCGGTGGCCCAGAGTGGACTAGCGTACACACGCTCTAGTTGCTCATTGCTGGCGGCAAGCGCCGATTCGACCATATACTTTATATATCCCTTCCACATTTTTCGTAATTTCAATAAAACAGTAAAATAATTAAACCAAGAACAAGGAAAGAAATGGTTTGGGTGCAAAAGAAATACTAGAAGAAATCAGGAGACTTTAGGGCCCTGCGCTTTGGCTTTTGTAGCTGGCCCCAATCTGACACATCCATTTCAAAGAAGCTTAGGCAGTCATGTCGGTTGCCGCGACTTCATGGAGATACGCGCCCAGCAGCTTGATGCCCTGGATGTAGTTGCGCTTGTCAATTTTCTCGTTGATCGAGTGCGCACCGTCGTCGGCCGCGCCCATTGGCAGCAGCAACACGTTGACGCCCAAGTTCTCCTCAAACGTCAGCGTCACTGGAATAGAGCCTCCTTCGCGCGTCAAATCAGGCTTGACGCCATACACTTTCTCCGTAGCGCGGGAGCCAGCGACAAAGTTCGGGTGGTTGGGCGACGAGTACCACCAACGACCAGCATGAGTCTCGATAACTGTCATTTTGTTCTTGCTGCCCAGCTTGGCAAACTCGTCTTGCAAATACCGTTTCACCAACTGCGCGACCTTTTCGGGCTCCATGTTGGGCACCGTGCGGAGTGAGAACTTGCCGCGCACGCGAGCTGGGATTACAGTCTTGTCGCCAGGCGCGTAGAACGCTCCTTCGACGCCGTGGATCGACAGCGTGGGGAAGCGCCAGCGGTGCTTGAGCGTGTCGCGCTCCTCGGCATGAATGATGATGTCGCGCTTCAGGTCGGACGCAAGCGCGGTGTGGCTGAACTCAAGGCCCTCGTATGTGCGCTCTTCGGCGTCAGATACTGGCATCACTTGGTCGTAGATGCCAGGGACTTGGATACGGCCGCTGTTGTCCACCAGCTTGGCCAGCAAGTGCACCAGATCAACCATGGGCTCGTGCACAGTGCCGCCAAACACGCCAGAGTGCAGGTCAGCGCCCGGGCCTTCGACCTGCAGATGGAAGTAGCTGACGCCACGAAGCCCGTGCGTAAGGCATGGCTTCTTTGTGCCGAGCCAGTAGTTGTCGGAAATGCACACAACGTCCGTGCCCTTGAACCACTTGTCGGCCTCGGCCTCGATAATCGCATCCAAGCCCTCGCTGCCGCTCTCTTCCATGCCCTCCCAGCAGAACTTTAGGTTGACCGGCATTTCGATGCCCGCCTGCTTGTGCGTCTCCACGCACAGCAGCCAGCCCAGCACCGGGCCCTTGTCGTCCGTCGAGCCGCGTCCAATGAGCCGGTCATCTGTCTCCACCAGCGTAAACGGGTCGGTGTCCCATCCGTCCTCCAACAGCGCCGGCTGCACATCGTAGTGTCCGTACACAAGCACAGTCTTCTTGGCCGGGTCATTTCCGTACTGCCCCAGAATGACTGGCGGCAAATCAAGCTCCACGCCGTGCAAGTCTTGCTTGCCGGGCTCTACGCGCTTGCACACTGCGCCAGCTGCCTCCCACCGTGCTTGCAGCCACTCGCCCATACGTACGACGTCACCGCGCCGCGACGCATCGCAGCTGACGCTGGGAATGGCCACGGCCTCACGTAGCGTCTCGATAAACTGCTGCTGGTTCTGGTCGACCAGCTCAAAGTACTTTTCCACGCTGCCCATGATCTGAAATACGAAAGTTTGGAGATAAAAGTTTTGCGTTTGCTCAGAAGAAAAAGATAACGCTGAATTTTGTTTCTCCCCCCACCATGGCCAGCGCTCGCCCTTTTATGGCTGATGGCGACTAAACGGGGAGTATATGCGTCATCGCTGGATTGAAAACATGCAACAGCGAATGCGCCCAAATTCACACGCTGCACACCGAGCCAAGCCGATGGCTCGGAGAAATCCTGCACCGGCTCGCCATGCTTCGATTGGCCGCCTCTGTTTACAATTAGCAACACATTATTTTCTTTTTCCTTCCGTTCTATTGCTACTTTTTCCCTACTTTCCAAAATGTTCAATTTGCACGAGCAGTTGCTTAGCCTGCAAGAAGGCGAACCCAAGATCCACACCACGTTTACGTTTGACGGCGTCGACAGCACAATAGCCAAACGCACGCTCAACGAACTAACCGACAAACTTGTGGTCAACGGAGAAAACATTAATAATGAAGCGACGTTTGACAAGCTCATGTGCTTTGCCCGCGACGTTGCAGCGATGGATTCCAAGCTGGTTGCACGTGGGCTCGACATGCTGGTGACGGGGTTTGAGAACCAGATAAAGCAAGTAGCAAGCACGCTGTCGACTCCAGGATATGATCCGACGCGGCATGCAGAGGCACTGGACCGGTATGCTTTTCTGTTCCAGTGGGCAGTGGAGCGCGGCGAGTCGACGGCATCGCAGTCGCGTACAGCGCAAGCCAAGCCCCGTAAGCGGCGCGGCAACGCAAGCGGAACGAGCAGTTCTGGCGCATCCACCGTAGCCGAAGTGGTTCCAGGCTGGAAAGGAAAGCTGCTTGATCTGTACGTCCACGTGCAACAGCTCATGCAGCTGCCATTGGGCCGTGTGTGGAACTCTGTTCCTGAACGCGATACGTTTATCGGCGTGTTTATGCGCCTGGCGCACAAAGCAATGGAGAACCCGGCATATGCCAAAGACGGTGACTTCCAAACAGCTCTTTTTTCCACTCTGTGTGTGTGGCTGCAAAACTACAACGGCCTATATAGTCTGGTGACGATGATTACGCAAAACTTGCAGCACTATGAGCATTTGTGCGAAGCTATGGCACAGCTCGTGCAGTTGGCGTATGACGAGTACGGGGGCACGCAGTTGGCCGACGAGGTGTTGAGAGACATTGCGGCAAAGTCGTTTAGCAGCGTGCACGATAAGAGCGGCCCAAAGAATACGGCGCGGTTCCTTGTGCGGCTGTCGCAGTTGGCGCCCAAAGCGCTGTTGCGGCAAATGGGCCTCTTGATCCGTCATCTCGACTCAGAAGCCCACATTATGCGCTCGGCCATGTCGGACGTAATTGGTCACCTCATGCTCTATTTGGCTGCGCAGGAAGAGCAAACAGAGATCACAAAAAACCAAATCGGCGAGTACTTTGATATAATCGAGCAGCGGTTCCAGGACGCGCATTATTTGGTCCGGGCCAAGGTTCTGCAAGTGTGTCAGTTTGTGTGCAGTGGTCCGGCAAAGTTCCCCAAGCGGCGGCCCAAGCTCGTTGGGCTTATTGTTGGCCGGTTGGAAGATAAGGCGACGAATGTGCGTAAGCATGCTATTCGGGCGTTGTCGGTTATGCTGGAGACGCATCCGTTTTCGTTGGATGGCGCAGAGTTGAGGGTTGAGCGGCTGGAGGCTAGTTTGGAGAAGATTACAGATGAGTTGGCGGAGATGACGGCACAAACGGCCAAGCAGAGTGCAAAGTTCAGTGTTGCAGAGGCGAGCGAATCAGCCGATGAGGACGATGAAGATAAGGACGATGAAGATAAGGACAGCGATGATGAGGAAAAGGACGACGATGCCACTGCTACTGGCGAAGACGCACAAGAGAACGGCCCTGACTTTGACAACGCCGGACTTTCTCCCGAAACAGCAGCCAAAGCAATGCACCTGCAGTTCCAGCAACGCTACTACCGCGACGCCCTGTACTTTGTGTACCAGCTGCAAGAAGCGCAGCCCATACTTCTCCAGCTTCTTGGCTCCACAAACAAGGGCGAAGTAATCGAAGCCATGGACTACTTTGTATCTGCCGTGCGGTTCCGCGTGGACGGTGCGCAAGAAGGCATCCGCCGCATGTCACATCTCGTGTGGACGCCCAGCACATCCGCCACCGACGGCTCGACCGAAGAGACGCGGGGCGTTCGTGCCAAGCTGCTCGACTCGTACATGCAGTTGTATTTGACGCCAAGCGATAGGCTGAGCGTTAGCGAGAACACGAGCCTGATTACACGTAATCTTATTAGTTTGACGTTTGGCGCTACGCTGGCCGAGTTGACGTCGCTGGAGGAGCTGATTCGGACGTTGATGAGCGAAGATAAGATTGGCGCGCTTGTGGTTGATAAGCTGAGGAGCGTGTATGCGTATACGAAGCAACAGTTGCCGCAAGCACAGCGGCGGGGCGCGATTATTATACTTGGGATGTTGGCCCAAGCCAGTCGGGCGATTGTTACTGACGATATCGACATGTACTTGCGGATCGGATTGGGCGCGTATGGACATGAGGATCTTGTGCTGGCCAAATACACGTGCATGATATTGCAGTGTTTAGGGTCGTCCCGTGCCAAGCGTCCGGGGCAGGCGCCGGGCCAGGAGGAAGAGATCAAACGCCTTCCGATGACTAATCCGATATTCGACGGGCTGCAGCGTATACTCGAGGAGCCGCGGCGCGATCCAGAGTGGTTCCCGGCCGCCGAGCAAGCGCTGAACGCCATCTACGCATTGGGCGAAAAGCCCGATGCCCTAGCCGCGCGTATCGTTCGTAACCAGGCCAAGCTCGTGCAGGGTCTGCTGCCGAAAAAGCACGATGACGACGCGATGGACGTGGACACAAACGAGACGCTGCCTGTATCGTCGTTGGTGGATCCGTGGGACCTAACACGCTTGTTGTTTGTGGTTGGGCATATTGCGATTAAAGAGATTGTGCTGTTGGAGTCGGTAGAGGCTGAGTTGAAACGGCGCAAGAGCGACGAACAGCCGCAGCGCAAGAAACGCGCGTCGCAGGGAGCCAAGAAAAAGGGCCGCAAGCCAAATGCCATGCAAGTGGACAGCGATTCAGATGACGGTGATGACGAGCTTAACCAGATCGCCGGAACGACTGAGGACGAGATCGGCGACATTGTGTCTGCTATTCGTGAGCGCGAGCTTCTGTTTGGCAGCAAATCAGTGCTCGCGTTGTTTGCGCCCCTTTTGGTGCACGTGTGCCATAACTTGGGCAAGTTTGGCGACAAGTTGCTGGCCGTCCATGCGACTGCTGCGTTGGCCAAGTTTATGTGCATCTCGTCGTCGTTCTGCGAGACCAATTTGCCCCTGCTCTTGGCTCTTTTGCAACGTGCCAAGTCGCCGGCTATTCGCTCCAATGTGGCGATCGCGTTGGGCGATATCACCGTGTGTTTCAACAACCTTATTGGCGAGAACGTGCATTATTTGTATGGGCCGTTGCACGACACGGATCCACGCGTCAAAAAGACCACGCTTATGGTACTCACCCACTTGATCCTCAACGGCATGGTGAAAGTGAAAGGCCAGTTGGGCGAAATGGCCAAATGCCTGGAAGACAAAGACCCTCGAGTGGCCGACATGGCCCGTTTGTTCTTCTCCGAACTGTCGACAAAGGACAACGCCGTATATAACAACCTGCCCGACATCATATCGAGCCTAAGCATGGGCACCAACGCAGTGAACGAAGAGAGCTTTGCGCGTATCATGAAGTTCCTGTTTGATTTTATCAAGGAAAAGGACCGGCAGACGGACAATGTTGTCGAAAAGCTGTGCCAACGGTTCCGCAACACAACGGATGAGCGGCAATCGAGGGATATTGCGTTTTGTATGGCGCTGTTGCCGTTCAAGTCGGAGCGGAGTGTTCGTAGGTTGTTGGACGGGTTGCCGTGTTATCAGGACAAGTTGGCGGATTCGAGGGTGTATAAGCATTTTGTGGATATTGCGCACAAGGCACGCACGCAGGGTGCGCAAAAGCAGGAGACGAAGACGGTGCTGGATGAGTATGAATTGAAGCTGAAAGAGGCGAGGGCGAAGGCGACGGGCGAAGACGATGGAGATGAGCTGCTTGGCGTGGACAAAGACGATGCGCAGATCCAGTCGCAAGTGTCGCAGTATAGCGACGATGAGGAAATGGCATAACCAGTTTATTTATTTTTAATTCTACGATTGATACCGATTACATAGTCTTTCTATGTAACTAAAACTACCAGACTCTGCATTCATCAACCAACGCACCCACTGCGTTCATAGTCGACGAGAACGCACCGAGATCTGGCATCCCATCGTCTATCGACACTTTGTACTCGCGGGGAAGATCCAGTCCAATACCCAAAACAACAGGTCGGACGTCGCTTGGGTTCTGCGTATGTTTGCGCTGCGACAAGAATGTGGCCAAAATCTGGTACAACGACGACGCAGCACACGCCCCTGGATTTCCCAACAGAAACTTTATGTCCACCGGAACACTAGCTTCGCTCGCCAACTGGTCGGCCATGTGTTGCGGGTCCGCGAGCATAGTGTCGGCCAATTGCGACACCACGCATTGCACAAGACTGCCAACGGACGACAATTGTGTGACGAGTATGACAATGCAGTTGGAAAAGCCAAGCACGGCGACGTCTGTGTGCTTGGCGTCGATACGAGCTGCTGTTAGTTTGATTGAAACGGGGAACACGGGCGGCTCACTATCCAATGCCATTTTTACACTATAGTGAGGTTGAAACAAAGAGAAACGAAAAGATCAAATGCTGTTGTTGATCACACAAAAAGGACAGCTGCGCAAAAAAAGAAAGCAACGCGTTTATTTCTTTTTACGGTTTGTTTTTTATAGCTTTAGCGTACACTTTTATGCGAAATGCACAACACTGCCATATTTGACGTACAAGCCCACGGCAATACTGTGCTGACGGTGGATGTTCACAAAGCTTTTGCGCGTATTGACGAAGAGAGCACGTTGCATCCGTGGCATGAACTGCTCGATCAGACACACACAGAGCATGCAAGCAACGGCAAGCAGATTCAAACACAACCCACCGATGATATTACCAGCCAAGGACTGCTCGACGGGCTGGAAGACTTGTACGATTTCACCGAAGACCACAAAACTGTGCACAACGCAGCACCCAGTAATGGCGATGCTGCGGTTGATGAGATGTCTGATATGGACGCAGACGCGATGCTTGATCAGCTCGGAGATTTTGAGAGTGAACGGCGCTCAAGTGAGCAGGTGGAAAAGTTGCACGTAAAAGACAAGGCGAGTGGAATAGAGGATGCGTTGTCTGATATGAGCGATAATGAGGCTAAGAGGATAGTTGGGTCGCTGGGCGGGTTTTCGCGGCCTAGTGAAGTTACTGTGGGTTCGCAGACACCGATTTCAAAGACACCGAGTACGAAGACACCGAGTTCAAAGACACTAGAATCAAAGACACCAGGCGGATCGGGAGCGGTGCTCGATGGGCTGGAGGACATGGACGATGCGGAGGCACAGAAAATCATTCGCTCATATGGTGGGTTCGCAAAGCCAGCACCTGGTCCCAAGCAACAGAGTCCGACTGTGGATACCCGGCCTGCAACCACAACCCAGGCACATGTTCCAGCTACGCCCAAATCCTCAACCATGTTTCCATCGAAAAATGACGTGCTTTCGGCCAGACGAGCGCTGAAAATTGATGGCGGAAAAATCGCAAGTCCAATGTTTAGCTCGCCACGCCGGACTCCGAACGTTCGGCCTGCTTCAGGACTGCACTCGCCGTCGCCATCACAGCGAGCTGGTCAGACGGAAAGCCCGCGGAGACAGTTAGCGTTCAAGCTGCCGAATCTCAAGCGGGTGTCGGCAGTACAACGGTTCAACTCGCCGACCAAGCGGCTGGCCTTGGGAAGCACAATGCGGAATGGGAGCGAGACAAGCACAGAGTCTGGAGACAGGCCTGCAGTCCGCTTGGTACAGTTTGCCCAGCCGTTCCGGTCACCAGCAAAGACTGGACTGGGACATCGACCGCTTCCGCAGAGCCGACCGCCGCCAGTCCTTCCGCCAGTGACTACACGAGCAGCAGCACCACGATCAGCGCCAAAGTCAGTACCAAACGCAGAAGCAGGCTTGCGCCAACGGCTTGGTACAGTGAGCGCGCAGATCAACACGGGGAACGTACAGGATGTGCCGGTTGATGCAGTGGGAATGACGTCAGAGAGAGCTGAATCGTACAAATTTTTAACAGCGGCGGGACAGTGGGGCGCAGACGAAGCACGCCAGGCACTAATATTGCGTGGGTGCGAGGCAAACGTAGTTACCGCAGAGTGGGTGCGCAACCACTTTCGCTGGATTGTGTGGGGCTGCGCGAGCTACGCACGGCGCCTGCCAACGCGGTGGCGCGAGTTCTGGGGCGCCGATCACGTGTTGGAGCGGCTGCAGCGTCGCTACGAGCGCGAGCATGTGCGTGGTGAGCGTCCGGCGCTACGCCGTGTGCTGGAAGGCGACGCGGCGTCGCAGCAGCTGATGGTTCTGTGCGTAGCAGTCGCACAGGTCAGCGATGAGGCTGATAATGCAGGGACGGCCAGGGTCCATGTAGAAGTAACAGACGGGTGGTACGGCGTGCAGGCGAGTGTCGACAGCGTGCTCGAAGCGGCCATTTGCAGCGGTCGGTTGCGTGTGGGTGACAAGATTGCATGCGCAGGATTGCGCCTCGACGGGCTGAGCGAGGCGAGCGAGCCGCTGGACGCATCGGTACAGGACGCACGCTTAATGCTGACGGCGAACAGCGTGCGACGTGCACCGTGGGACGCAACACTGGGATTCCAGCGCAACCGCACTTTGTTCATGTCTTTATCTGCCGTGCACGAAAAGGGCGGCGGTATTGGTGCAACACTGGATGTGATGGTAGCCCGCCGGTACCCCACTCTGTACATGGAGACATTGAGCGATGGGCACCGCATCATGCGTAGTGCAAAGGAGGAAGAGCGCGTACTGTTGGCATATGCCGAGCGCCGTGCCGAACGTATGCAAGTGGAGCTGGAACAGCGTGGACTGGGATCTGATTCCGAGACCAGAATGAATGGGGCAAAGTCGGAAACCGAACTAGTGGCCGAAGCTGAGCTCAAAGTAGAGACCGAGCATCCCGCACGACAAGTAAGTGCAATGTTCCGTATGCGCGTATGCGACTACCCCGATCATCCAACCCGCCACACACTTTCCTCACGAAATGCTCTAGTGACCGTGTGGCGCGCATCAGGGTTTGAACACGACGAGCCACGAGAGGGCACACGGCTGCAAGTAGCTGGAGCAAGTGTGTCCCGGTTCGGCTCATCCATGCAGTCTGGCAACGAACTACGGCTCAGCGTGGGCGGTTCTGCGCGCTTGCGGCCAGTACCTGCAGATCCCCAAATAGTCGACCGCAGCGCGTACAGTGCACGATGTGTGTTGAGCGTGGATGACTTGCGGGATACATTGATTGGATGTGAAGTGGACGTTGTGGGCATAGCGAGCGGGCATAAGCGCGGTGAGGGCGGACAGCGGTCTGTGCTGCGGCTGTGCGGCGACCAGTTATTGGCCGAAATCGAGTACTCGAGCTGCGTGTTTGGCAACATTGGTCCCGCCGACGGCACCCGTGTAACCGTGCGTAACTGTCGGTTAGTGCAAACGCCAGACCCCACAACGCAAACACTGTATTTGTTTGCCGACGATGTAGCCGAGTTTGTGTTCAAGTAAAAAGTGTAATTAATGTGAGCGTATTTGTTTACAATAAAAAATGACCCTATCTATGCTAAATAAATGGCTACGACGGCGGCTGTGGCAAGTGCCGCTTGACTTCGCCCAACGCGTACCGTCCATACTCGTTCAACATTTGAGCATCCAACCGAATCCCACTAATATACACCAACTCTGACACAAGCACAATAAACAGAGCGCCGATGATCATAAGCGGGTATCGGCTCAAACAATACACGATAAACTGCCCCAATCGCGAAAGTATGTCTATCTGCGAGTTGTTTGGATGGATTTTGGTTGACCCTGTGTTAGTGCGTCGAGCCATAGGCGACGCTTGAGCTGTTGTTTGGTCAAGCCGTTGCCGGTCCTCGAGCATGTGCAAGCGCATGTCGAGAGCGCCGAGAAGCCGTGCGATGCCGTCGAGCTTTGCGTCGTCGGATGCGTGGCCCTGGCGCTGCTGGCCCAGTTCTGCTTGGATCGATGACACGATTGATTTGGTCTCCTCCATTGTTTTGCGCAGCGTGTCCACATGGCCTTTGAGTTCGATCTCTGAAGCAGATGCTTGGTCACCAGCTTCCACACAGCTGTTAGTTGCCACAGGATTTGCGCTTGCGGGCTCGGCCTTAGCAACAACGTCATCCCCTGCTGCCACTCCATTTACCGCCCCCACTACATCTGGAGCTGTGGCCCGCGCCAAGTGCTCCCGCAACCCACAGTTAAGCGCATTAATCGACGTGTTCAGCCGTGACGACAAGTCAATAAGATTAGACTTGTCCCCCGTCCACTCCGCATCCTGCTGCTCAATCTGATTAAGCAGAAACGGAATAGGTTTGCTCAAATCATGGTCATGCCGGCTCGTAAAGCTAAGCAACAACGACGACGCAGAGTCCGCCGCATTAATGGCTCTCGGCTCGAGTGTACATGGAGCCCGCCGCGGCGACGGCGACTGCAACAGCTCGTCAGCGCGGTCAGATTGTCGGATCGAGCTCATCTGCGAGATCCGCGACATACACGGCACTTGACCCGCTTGCTCGCCCGCATCAAAGCTAATCAGCAAATCCCCGCGGTCCCGGTCCGGAACCACTGCTTTTACCTCGTCTTCGGTCTCGCTGGGTATCAAATCGCCCATATGCTTGTCAAAGAACCTGCGCAGACTTTCGATCCGCTCCCGGTTCTCTGTCCGTGTCACCGTCTCGCTCGTCATCACCCCATCGTGTTTTATGGGCGTGCTCATAAACGGGTCAGAACCCAGTGCTTTGGAATCGCCTGCGCCCAGCGCTTTGGAGCTGCCCGCTTCGCCAGACACACGTGGCACTGACCCAGATTCGCTCGACTTTTCCGAAAGCGCACGCAACATATTGTACGGCGTGCTGGGCCCGTACCGCCGCGGCTTGGTCTCTGGCGTTTTGCACACATCTTGTCTCGGTTGTGGCTCTGCAGCTCGGCTCGACACCCTGTTCTGCACCCTGGCCAGCTTGGAAAACAAAAATGGCGAAAACTCGTTCTTGTTAAAGCTTGGATCCACTCCCGTTTGCACACTGCGCGCACCATGGCCCGCTTCATGCGCATTCGTATGTTCTGCTGACGCTTGCTTGAGTTTGTCCAATATGTTGTACTGAGCTTGCGGCGCCTGCTTGATTCTGTCCAGAATATTGCTTGCACGTCTCGATGAACGAATCTGAAGCACCGACTGCGGCTCCACGTCAGCGTTTGGCCGCCGCACCGCCGGCGTCAGCATTGGAATTACAGTCTGCGCAGCCAATTGACCCTTCCCGCGCTTCGAGGGTGACTCGTCGTTTGTGTACCGCGAGCTCCGGCTCGACCGGCTTTGCGCGATGGCGCTGGTTCCGTTCTGCGGCCGTCCAGGCGTTTGGCTGTCTCGCTGCCGCGATATAGACTTTACTGTAACTTTCTCCAACTGTTTGTACGCTAGAGGCGTCCCCGGCACCATGCTCTTAAGCTCACTCTCCTCGCTATCATCAAGAAACATTGCGGTATTTGTCGGGTCGTCGCTGTCTATTCCTGCCTCGTCTTCAACGCTGCTGCCCATGTAGTTTGCGTATTGTGCGTTGTGTTGTGCATATGTGCGTTGGTCGTGCTGAGAAGTGCGGGTGCGGGTCGTGCGGCCTCGCAAGTACGGTTTGCTCGTGTATTGAGCTGCGCCAAAGTCTTGTGCCATTCGCTAATATAAACAAAAATAGTGTGTTGAACGGAGAATATGAAACGGGGGAGAAGAATGACAGCACCATTTTGCCTAAAAACAAACAAATAGCGGCTCGATGGACATCATTCCTGCCCTGAAGTCGGCTCAATCGAACCGACTCGAGGGTTTAAACGGCAAAAAGCTAGTAAAATTTTTGAGAGTTGAATCTATCTTTCACACGTTCGAATCTATCTGCTGTCTAATAGCAATTTAACCACTCGTCGTTCTTTGATTAAAAATGGGTCGCATGTACACCCCCGGCAAGGGTATTAGCAAGTCTGCTATCCCGTACCGCCGCACTCCCGCTTCATGGGTCAAGGCCACGCCCGAGGACGTGTGCGAGCACATTTGCAAGCTCGCTCGCAAGGGTACCACTCCGTCGCAGATCGGTGTCCTCCTCCGTGA